>CATIWM010036512.1:0-17730 GCA_949671775.1 Mallotus repandus | reverse complement strand
AAAAATGTAGCATTTCAGTGGTCTGAAGCATGCCAGAAGAGTTTTGATGAATTGAAAAATAGATTGACAACTGCTCCAGTATTAACTATTCCTACAGGCACAGGAGGATTTGTAGTTTATAATGATGCTTCTCATCAAGGTTTGGGATGTGTGTTAATGCAACATGGTAAGGTAATTGCATATGCATCTAGACAACTGAAGCCTTATGAATTATCTTATCCAGTACATGACTTAGAGCTTGCTGCTGTTGTGTTCGCTTTAAAAATATGGAGACATGTATGGAGAAACATTGCAGATATTTACTGATCATAAGAGTCTAAAGTACTTATTGAGCCAAAAAGAGTTAAACATGAGACAGAGGCGATGGATAGAATTGTTGAAGGATTATGACTGCACGATCGAGTATTATCCAGGAAAGGCAAATGTAGTAGCTAATGCTCTGAGTAGAAAATCAAGAAGCAGTATGGCTAATTTACAGGTACTTCCATTGTCTTATTTAATTCAGCTACGAGCTATGAATGTGAAACTAAGTTTGCAAGAAAATGGAGTACTGGCTGCTACTCTACAAGTTAGCCATTAAAACACTTGGGATTGGGTTTAAGAGTGAGCCTAGAAACTCTTGTTTGTAAGGTTATAAGAGTGAGCCTTAAACTCTTGTGTAATCTCAATCTTGTGAATAAGATTGTGGGTGATTGAAAATCCTATCATGGGGATAAGTTAGGTGGAGACGTAGGATTGTTGTTGAATCCGAACTCCTTAAATCTTTGTGTTCTTCATTCTTCCTTCCCAACATTCTTTCTATTTTTGTTTAAATTTCAATTACTATCGATTTGAATTCGATTATCTTATTCACCCCCCCTCTAAGGCATTTTCACCATATAAACTCGGCTTTGTGAGATGCTCAGTGCAAAATAACGACCCGAGATCTAGGACAGTTAGCAGTGAGATGTGTGATTTGTAAGTTTCACGCCTTTTGATATGCTCTTTGAATTTTGAATTTTTGTAACTGTTGTGTCTGTTTGCATTGTCAGAAGATGTGATATTTGGGCTGCTGCCATCATAACTGCTCGAATAGTGAGCTGTCACTATTCTGAAAATGCCCTTAATGAAAGTAAGAAGTTGCTGGTATTTGTAGGAGCATTGGAAGGTATTCCAGATTCTTCCATGTGCTTTAAAGACCTATGCCTTCTTCATGTTTTGCATCTTTGCTTTAGACTGTGACTATTGCTTTAGGTTTGTACTGCTTTCGATTGTGCTTTATTCTACCTTCTTCGCTAGTGTTCTTCTTCATTTACCTTTTCATCCCAAGTGAAAGCTTTTCTTTTCCATTTTCTTTACTCTATGTTTTCTTTCTGTAAGTGTCATGGCTCCTCGAGAATAAGTGAAGTCTGACTTATTTTAGTCTTGAGTAGATAAGGGTATGTTGAAGTGGTACAGGCGTAGGTATGGCATTTTTAGGGATTTTTTGTTGCATACCGTGGAGAAAAGTTTTAGGGCCCATGACTCTTGTACAGATATGGCTAAAATGGTTGTTTATGTGGATCAATTAGAGGGTGGTTTATGGTTTCTTATAGACCCGTTTGTGAAGGCTTTTTTTGAATAGGTTCAATATTGCCCATAGGCAACTTCATCCTAATAGCTATAGGATTCTTACAGGTATATAGAACTTGTACATAGAGAAAATAAGGAACCAGATCTAGAAATGTTTAGGTTCATGTATAGTTTAAATAAGAAAAAGGGGGAACTAACTTTCTCACTTTCTACCACCCCAAACAATAGCATTTTTGTCAAGCTTCCATACTTACAGAAGTCCTGGAGGCATAGATTTTTTGTAATCTAGCATCCGTTTGATTTTATTAATATCTGGCGCATATGGGTGGATGAATGTCATAAAGTAAGGCGTCTACCGATTCTTTTGGAAGAGGACAAACAATTGGTGTGCCGGTTACATGAAGAGAGCGTATGCAAAGGTACCTATGTTGAGAATTATTCTCGGCGATATATTTGAAGAGTCTATCATAGGGATAGGACTGTAGCTAGTAAGTTTCGAGCTTTTAAAGGTATCTTCTAACTTTGTCTTTTCATTTTATGTTATAGATGGCTGATTATTTTTTGCGAATGGACTGGATCTTTTAGATGATGAACAAGTAAAGGGACATGAGTAGGAATTGGAAGATCTGACTTAAGACCCGGAGGTTCTTGAGGTTCAGTTTAATCCTCCAACAAGTGTTGTAGAGAATCTGGCGATAAGCCCAGCTCAAGTGTAAGCTGTTGAGTTTTTGAGAAAGCAAACCCGTGATGAGGCTCCTGATGAAGAGGAGCTGATAGAGGGGAGCGAAATTTATGTCAAGCATCCGCGAATCCCCAACTGCTCAGACATGAGGAAGTTCATTCTCTAGAAGATGAATCCTTCGAGCATACAAAATATCCAATTCTGGGATCAGTATGCTGAGTCACTACATCTACCATCGGATATACTTCGATGGATGGACCTTGACAAAGATGAGCTATCCAACGCTTTGATTACTCACACTCTAGAGGTATTATTTTGATAATGTTGCTTGTGTTTGTTGTTTAGAATATTATGATTCTGAACATATTTTCATTTCAGCTTGCACAGGATTGTTATTATGGAAGGACAACCAATTTTTTTTAAAGAGTGAGAACAACTTGAAGGAACAAAAGTTGAGTTCCATCGAGCTGGATTACGAGAAGAAGCTTGATGCAGCTAAGCATGCCCTAGAGATTGTGGAGACCGAGCAAGCCAAGGGGAGATATGAGATTGAGGCATGCCAGAAAAAGGTCCAAGAGCTCAAGCATTCCCAGGCTCAGCTTATTGAAAGAATAGAGGAGCAAGATTCTGAGCTTGCCCATCTTAAGAAAGATCTTGAGGAAGAAAAGAAGGCTCATAGTGATGAGGTGAAGACCTATCAAAAGATGGTGAAGGACTTCCTCAAAGCGTACAAGTCCGAATCTCATAGGGTATTACTCGTTCAGCATGGGGATTTAGACTTTTTTGAGCTAGACAAGCTGACATTCAATGACTTGGCACGGATGGCTTCTGAAGTTGAGGCTGCACTGAAATCTGCTCCTAAGCGGTGAAAGGATCTGAACGCCTCTGGGAAGAAGGTTATTACTGCTAAAGGGGCTACTTATGAGCACCCGTCTGATCCCAAGGTAGCTGGAGAGAAACCATCTGGTGAGGCTACTGCTAATTTTGTTCTAGCGACCAAAAGTCACTCGATAGAAGATCCAGAACCATTGTTTGGTGGTGCCAATGCTTCTGAGGCTGATGTAAATGCTCAGTAGTTTTTTTTTTTAATGTAGAACTATTTTGAGAATCAATGGAAAGAGTACTTTTATTACATTTGTTTCTTTATTCAAATGCAATTTCTCTATTGGTAATATTTCTTCAGACTATCTGAGTTCCAATATTTGAGCAATTCTCTACCTTGTAAATCTTATATCTTGTATGCAACCATAGTAGTTTTTTCTATAATCTGATAAGGGCCTTCCCAGTTAGGTCCAAGTTTTCCTGTTCTAGAATTGTCTTTGCCGATGTCTGCTCTTCTCAACACCAGGTCCCCGACTTTAAACTGTTTTGGTCAAACATATTTATTATGATATCTAGCGACTCTTAGTTTCTGAGCTTCTGAGATAATGGATGCTCATTCTCTTCTTTCTTTAAGTAAGTCTAGGCATATCTAAGCATTAATGTTGTTAATCTCTGAGTCTAATTCTCTTGTTACTCTATAGCTTAACGACCTGATCTCTACAGGGATCACAACATCCATTCCATAGGTTAGTCTGAAAGGTGTTTCTCCAGTTGAACTCCTGGGCGTTGTTTTGTATGCCCAAATGACATTATTAAGCTCTTCCACCGAGTTTCCTTTCTTTTCATCCAGCCTCTTCTTCAATACTTGCATAATGATTCTGTTTATGACCTCTGTCTGCCCATTCGTTTGAGGGTGAGCTATTGAAGTAAACCTAAGCTTGATGCCCTTATCTGAACAAAATATTTTAAACTTATCATTGTCAAACTACTTTCTATTATCTATAATTAGAGTGTATGGTATTCTAAATCTACAAATGACTTCCTTCCAAAAGAAGTGTTGTATCTGAGCCTCTGTAATAGTTGGAACTACCTCAACCTCTACCTACTTGGTAAAATGGTCGGTGGCTATGATTAGGAACTTCTTATGAGATGTTGATATTAGGAAGGGTCCAAAGATGTCCATTCCCTAAACTGCAAAGGGCCATGGGCTTCCAATGAGATGTTGGGTATTGGATGGCTTGTGATTCAACCGAGCAAACTGTTGGCATTTGGGACACTTCTAGATAAGTTACAATGCATCTTTGGACATAGTAGGCCGTAATATCCCTGCATCAATGCTTTTCTGACCAATGAGCTCTGAGCTTCGTGAGCCCCACACATCCCTTTATGGATTTCTCTAAGCACGTAGTTGCCTTCTTTCGGAGATACACACTTTGACCATGGGTGAGACAAAGACATTCTGTAGATTTCTCCATTATACATAGAATAATGCGCAACCTTGAGCTTTATCTTCTGAGCTTTAAGTTTGTCCTGAGATAAGGTGCCATGATCCAACTATTCAATGATTGGCTTCATCCACTCCGCCACATCCTGAGTGTTCATAATTTCCATTTCCTCGATGCTTGGCCTAGTCAGTTCCTCAGTTAGCTCAAGCTCATTGAAGATTTGGCCAGCTTCTGATGCTGATTTTGCTAACAGGTCTACTACTGTGTTCTCACTTCTAGGGATCTGTAATATTTCCCATTGCCCCCCTTCTTCCTCAAGCTTCTTTAGGAGCTGTCTTGCTTTCTTTACGTATCTAACCATGCTTGGATCTTTGACCTAGTATGTCCCTTTGACTTGGTTGACCACTAATTAAGAGTCAGAGTAGACTTTGAGATGCTCAATCCTCACCTCAATGGCTAACTTAAGTCCTGTAATCAATGCTTCATACTCAGTTGCGTTGTTTATGGCATTGTACTTGATCTGGATTGCATATTTAATTCTAACCTTACTTGGCGCAATGAGAATAATGCTAGCTTCAGATTCTTAAGCCCCAGACGCTCCGTCATTGTATATCTTCCACTTCGAATAAGGTACAAAAACTGCTTCTTCTACTGTCATCTTTTGGATAAAGTCTGCCAATGCCTGAGCTTTTATCTAGTGGCGAGGCTCGTAACTAATATCAAACTCACCTAGCTGAACAAACCATTGGACTAATCTTCCTAATGTTTCAGGCCTCTGAAGGATTTTTCACAAAGGGAAGTTGGTTCTAACTATGATTGAGTGAGCTTGGAAGTATTATATGATTTTCTTAGATGTATGGACGACCATCATAGCAAGTTTGTCCAATTTAGGATACCGAACTTCCAAGCCTTTGAGGATCTTACTAACATATTAAATTGGGCTTTGCTGGCTTCCTTCTTCTCAAACCAATATTGTGGCAATGGATTCGTGTCTAATGGAGAGATATAAGTATAAAACTTCATTTGGAATTGGTCTATTGAGCAAAGGAGGCGATGATAGGAACTTTTTAATTTCTTCAAATACTGCCTGGTATTCATCATTCCATTCAAATCTTTTGAAGTTTTTTAGAGCTCGGAATAGGGGTGAGAACTTCTTGGCCAAGAATAAGATGAACCTTCCAAGAGCTGTTATCCTGCCATTAAGCTTTTAGAGTTCATTTAACGTCTTAGGAGCTTTCATGTTCAAGATAGCATCCATCTTCTCTGGATTTGCCTCTATTCCTCTGTGTGAAATCATGAAGCCCAAGAACTTCCTAACTTTTACTCCAAAGACATATTTATCCAAATTGAGCTTGATTTGGTATTGATCGAGCGTATCAAGAATTAGTTTAAGATCCTCGGCATGTTGTTTTGCGTGATGGCTCTTAATGATAATATCATCTACATATATTTCCATATCCTTCCCAATTTGATCCTAAAAGACGTGATTCATCAGCCTCTGATATGTTGTTCTGATATTTTTCAATCCAAAAGGCATGACTCTGTAATAGTAAAGACCCTCATGTGTGATGAAGGATGTTTTCTCTTGATCTTCTTCTTTCATTGCAATCTGGTGGTATCCTTGGGTAGCATCAATAAAGCTATACAAGTTGTGGTCGGCTGTTGAATCTACCAATTGATCAATTGTTGGTAAGGGATAGTTATCTTTGGGACATGCTTTGTTTAAATCTGTGTAATCAACACACATTCTATATTTTCCATTGGCTTTCTTAAGCAGGACCACGTTAGCCACCCACTCAGGATGTGTTACTTCTCTGATAAATCCGGCATCCAATAACTTTTTAGTTTCCTTAGCGATTACCTTCTACCTCTCGTAGGCAAACTTCCTCTTCTTTTAAACCACGGTTTGACTCCGGGGTTAATGTTTAGGCTATGAGAGGCAATCTGAGGATTTACTCCCACAATTTCGGACGCTATTTGAATGCTTGTTCAGAACTTCACTAATTTCCTTGCTGATGTTCTCATCAAGTTCACTACCAATTCTAACTGTCTTTTGCCTTTAGCTATTTGTAGAGTATAAATCTGGTTAACAGGTTCTAGATTAGCTCTATGCTTTTCTATTTCTAAAGCTTCCAAAGGGAACACTTCCATTTGTGGCTTTACTACCATTTGATAGCATTGTTTAGCCATGGACTGATCTCCATGTATTATTGTTAATACTCAGTCTTCTAAAGGAATTTTCATAGTTAGCCACCTGATGCTCGTGGCAGCATCAATCTCATATAGAATTAGCCTTCTGATGATCCCGTTGTAGGTTATTGGGAGATCTACCACGTTGAACAAAGATCTGACTACTTTTATATCTTCGGTGTCCTGGTTTTCAAACTCCACTTCTAGTTCCACCACTTTTATTGGCTGGGTTGTTCCTCCACAAAAGCTAGTGATGAAATTTTTAATTATTTTCAAATCAGTGATCGAACCTCCCATGGCTTTGCAAGCATTCCATGAAAGTGCATTGACAGCACTACCCTCATCTATCAGAAGTCTTTTCACCAGATAATTCCAAATGTATGCATTCATGACCAAGGAGACATTATGGGGACATTGTACATGCTCCCATCATCATATTCGAATGTGATGGTTGCCCTTCGTATAGATACTCGGTATTCTTCCCTCCATGGTCTTTTTAACTTCTTCTCTGCTGGTGTTTCACCTCCGACAATCATGTTAATAACTCTAGCTACTTCATTATGAGCTTTCTTTATGTCTGGGGAATCTTTAGCTTGATTACTTGGATCTTGATTTCTTGTGAATCTTCCTAGTTTCCCATTTTTGATTAATTGTTCGATCGACCATGCGAGGTCTCGACATGCATTTGTTTCATGCTCAAAGCCTCGATGATATTGACAGTATTTGTTTCTGGTTGGAGTTATGCCTACTCCGTTTTCTCTAATACATATGAGAATTTTTTATCTGGAAGCATTTAAGGGTGTAAATCCCTCAGTTTCTCTTCTGAATCCTTCTGTTGGGTTTCTAAAATTATTTCGGGGAGTTAGGTGTCTTCTTTGATCAATTCTTTCATTCTTTTTGAAAGGTAGCTTTTCATCATTCCTACGCAATCGTCTGTCATCATCCATTTTGATTAGTTTGGTAGCCATAAACATGACCTCCGAGAAGGTACGTAGCTTTTTTGTCAATATCTTATCTCTGAGTTTTCCCAATCGAGTGCTATTCTTTGGTGCTTCGATAGCCACTTCATCTTAAGTTTTCGATTTGCATAGCCACCTTATTGAATCTATTTGAGTAGCTTCTTAACAATTCATTGATTTTATATCTGCATGTCCAGAGATCATTTATGCTTTTGGCAGGAGGAACATTAGTGATAAACTGCGTTTTGAACTTTTTGACCAACTTTTCAAAAGATGAAATAGAGTTCTTTAAAAGTTAGTGAAACCACCTCTGAGCAATTTTGGTGAGTATGCTAAGGAAGACTCGGCATAAAATCCCATCATTAACATTCTGGAGCATCATTTTTGTTCTGAATGATGACACATGGTTGACTGGATCTCCGGTGCCATCGTACTGTTCCAACTAAAGAAATTTAAACTTGGATGGGATCTCAGTCTTATTGATTATGCTCATGAAATGTGTTATTCCTTCCAGTATGCATTCGTCTTCCTTCCAGTATGCATTCGTCTTCCTTCCTTGGTCCCGTCTGAATTTTCTGGATTACTTATTCAACCTTTTATGCTATCTGGGAATCATCTAATGCTGGATGGCTTGTACTAGACTCCCTTTTTGGATCTTTCTGGGCTTCTTTGTCTTGTCCATAAGCACTCTGGGTAGATATGGGTGGCAAGTTCACATTATTCTCTATATTATATGCTCTGGGATTAATATTTTGGATAGGGGCATTCAACTGTTGTTGCATGAGAGCTATTTGAGCTTGGATGCTCTAGATCATTGCCTCTCTATTCACTGGAGGCAAGTTGAATGTCTAGGTTACTGTGTTTAGGTCTAGTGTGTTTGTGATGGGGATTCCTGAAAGACTTGGGAAGGGCACCGAAGGGATAGGTCTGCTAGTATGGTGCAGAGGAGCATAGTAAGGAAAGCTCGTGCTTGGAGTTGCCCAGCCCTAGGTGAGTCCGGATGACAAGTGTGTATTAAAAGGGATTTAGGATGACAGACCTACATGATAAATGAGAGTTAATGGATCAATAGGTAAGATGGAAGCCGATAAGTTAATAGAAGGGATAGGGGCTGATAGGTTGGTAAGAGCATCTGATGCTGATTCTGAGGGATTGATTTGAGTATCCATGGCTGGTGGGCTAGACCTTATAGTGTGAACTTTGTTTTAGCTTGGTAGGTAATAATGGCTTTTGACTCAAGAGGTTCCCACAGACGGCGCCACTTGATAACTTGATTTCCAGAACCTCCGAGTCCTGCGATCAAGCAATCAATAAAGGAGTAATGAGAGATGTGGGGTTTTCCCCATAAACCCTTTGATGCTTAAGTCAGAGAGAGAGTATAGAGAATTTAGAGAGATAAAGAGAGCAATGAGCTAAAGGAATAGAATGCATAGTTAAGGGAGAAGTGAAGAGTATTTATAGAGAGTATAATGCTGAAATCTGAGAGGAATAGGATTCCTCTTCTGTGTAGGACTTGTTCCTATTTGGCAAGTCTACTCCAAGAGTCTTCCTGATAAGGGGTTCATTTTCCTATTTAGATTGGGTATCCTTGTTCTGTAAGTAAACTTTATTTAGGAAGATAAAATATTAATTAAATAGGAATATACCTTAGGGGTATCACTTGGGATCTTAGGTATCGAAAGCTTATTTTACGAACTGATTGTAATTATGCGGTGGAGTTGATGATGATTAGAATCCAGAGACCCCATGAACAAGAGCAATTGAGTCAGTCGATTATGAAACAGTTAGAGGAAGCGTGGGATGTGCAGGTGCTTCAGGTCTTCAGGGAAGCCAATGTTGTAGCAGATTATATGGCTAACTATGGCAAAGATTTATCCTTTGGGTGTCATCATTTTCTTCAACCTCCTGATGGTGTTTTGTTGTTGTTAGATAGTAATCGCATAGGAACTTCGTTTTCTAGATTGATTTATGTGTTGTTGTTTGGGCTTGTGCCTCTTCTTTTAATAAAAAAAATGTTTAATAAATAAAAAATTAAAATCTATTAAGAACATAATTCAAATTTTTTATTATTCAAAATATTAACTAAAATTGAAACTATTATATGAAATTACTTTTAAAATCAATAAAAGTATTAATATTGAAAAATATTAAAGAAATAACGATATAATTAGTCGTGCATAAATTTATTAAGAGTGTGTTTGGTATAAATGAATTCCATAAAATGTCATGGAATTCATCCGTAAATCCAAATGATGTATGTTTGGTTTAAATGAATTTTATATGGAATTCATTTGCAATTTCAAATTTTTAAATTTGTGGAATTGATTATAACTAAACCAAATTCTATTAAGAAACTTTCATGCTCAACAATTAAAAATTCAAACATTACTACCCATTCAACGTTAGCTAGAGATCTATCCAGTCTAGCTTGTATGTTTCTTTCCCCCATTTGCTTATTATGCCATGTACAGGTACCCCTTTATACCCCAAATCAACCGGGGAATAGTCACAAACTAGGTCATTGAAATCTTTTAATTACGAGAAGGAAAGGAAATTACCTCCTGTTTTTTCTTTTGATTTTAGGCAAGCATTGAAGTCTCCCATCAATAGCCAAGGAATACCTCATTTCATGTCAAAGCTTCTCACTTCATTCTAAACCTCTAACCTTTTCTCTGTTTTTGGATGACTATAAGAGCATCTCTAATGGTACTCTTTAAAATAAAGAGTATATTCTAGATAATAAAGAGCATTTTAAGAAATCTTTCAATATAAAGAGTAAACAATTTGTTTTAAGTCCAATGCACTCTTTATAGTTCACTGTTCATTTTGTTTTAACCTAAAAGCATTTAATTTTAATTTTTGAATATTGTAGAAAGAAAGAGAAAAAAATTTTAGGTAATAAAAGAAGCCAATAGAAAACAATTATACGTACAAAAAATAGAAATGCATTAATTAAGCTTTATATAAAGAGTGAAATAGAGAGTGAATTTTGGCTCTTTACATGTAGAGAGTCAAACTCACTTTCTAATCTATAATTTAGAGATAGAGAGTGGGTTGGAGTCATATTTTTTGCAGTTACTCTTTATAATAAAAAATTTATGTGAAATAAAAAGTGCATTGAAGATGCTCTAAGTCCCTATGAAGTGCCATTCTTTATCTTTTGTAACCCATACATCAAAGAAATTTGGAGATCTGTATAGAATTTTAACTCCCACCCTTCGACCCACCACAGGGCCAGTCCTCCTGATTTGCATTTTAGGTCTTGGTACTCTCCTTGCTTATACCCAATTGAGCTTTTAAGCTGTCTATTTTATTTTCTTATTGTTTCATCTCCATCAAGAACACCACTGACGACTTAAGTCTACGAATGAGCTTTTTGAGAATTTTCATTGTTAATGTACTACCTAATCCTCTGCAATTCCATGAAAGAATGCACATATTTGTTGTAGCTTATCAAGATCCACCACTTGGAGTAGCTGATTCACCAAAGCAGCTGATTCATCAGAGTAGAGACACTCTCATTGACACTAGTTAGTTGCCTATTTAAGTGTTGTTTTATGTTACATTATATTTGGAGGAATTCTATAGTTACTTTGTTTTAAAATAATAAAATTTTGTGAATTTATGTAGTTTTATTTGTAAAATTTATTTTCTTCTTGCAATTAATGTAATTTTTGAAAATTTCATTTGAAAGCTCTAATTGTGCAATTCTTCAAAATATTATTTAATTTTATGCATTTTAATAAAATAGTATTTTATATGTATATTTTCTGTTAAATGAATTCATTTTTTTGTTAACTAAATGTATTTTCTTCTAAAATAAATAATTAATAAAATATAAATACAACTTTACATAAAATATGTGAGATAAAATATTGAATTTTTATGAAGTGTATTTTTTTAAAAGTTCTTTTCTTACTGTTAACATAAAATTTTAAAATTTAATTTAATCTTATTTCATTTCATGTATTATTTAATGAAAATTAATACATCTTATGTTATTTGGATGTAATATTTTACACAAGAATTACCATATAAATTTAGATTTTCACGAAATATCATTATCATTTTGTAAAATAATTGTTACTTTTTGTAAATAAATTAGTAAAAAAGGAATACCATTTCACATAAAATATGAGATAAAATGTGAAATTTTATAAAATTGTAATTTTTTCATAAAATTTATTTTTCTCATAACCATATAATATTTTGGAATTTGATTACATCCTATTTATGTTTTTTCTTTAAACATTCATTTAAAATTTAAAAATATATATTTTATTATTATATTATGTATCACTTAAAAAAATAGTATGAGATTTAGATTTTTATAAAATTATACCTTTCTATCTTAAAATGTCTAACGGATTGATGGTGTTTTTATCAAATTATTTTTTTTACAAAGAAGTTTGCTAACAACCAAACAGTTAGTTCCTAAAACTAATGGAAGAGTTCGGCTGTACATAATTTCGGTTCAGTTATGGTTATAAAAATATAAATGTCGAATAATCGATAACAGTTTCAGTTTTGAAGGTGAAAAATAAAAAAGAAACTAAATCGACTGAATATTTATATATATTATAAAATATTATATTGAATACATTAATTTAATAAAAATATGTTTAAATAATAAAATTATAAGCAAAAAAATTTTTAGCTATATTATTAATGAATAAATTTTACAAATAATATTAAATTAATAAATAAAAATTTAGAAATTATTTTAAAACTAAAATTAATAAACTAATTAACTGAAGTGAACTGAATTGATTCAGTTTGGTCCTGTTTGATTTCACATTTTGGATTTTTGGTTTTCTGTTTTGAATATTTCTGGTTAATCGGTTTTGTTGGTTCGGTTCAGTTTGGACGAAATCAGCCAATACTCACCCCTACTTCCATTAGCTTAATTATAAAAAAAAAATGATAAGATTGATTTATGCAATTAGATTTTAAAATTTTAAAAATTATATATTTAACTAAAATGAAATAATTAAGTGATGAATTATTAACTAAAACCATTGCTGAAGAAAAAAAACAACAATAGCATCCGAATTTTACCTTCAATTGAGTGTCTCCCAATCACAAATACTAAAAATTACGCAATTAATTTTTTTATTACTCAACTTTTCATCATCAGATTAAATTGAAGAGTGGGAAGAGAAAAATAATTATTGGGAAATATTTGATAAAATTAACTCTATCATTTATGCAATTCATACGAGAAAATAAAACTGTTGGTGTAAAACATATTTTCAACCTTGTAGGATGCTTTTATAACCTGAATTTTTATAAATTATAAAATTAATTTTTTTTAGATTTGCAGTGTTAATAATTATTTTATTTTTATTGATTTATGATATTTGATTATTAATGAAATAAAATTTGAAATTTTTTGTGTCAAATATTAATTTAATTAAATTGTGGATTTCAACGAGTTAATTATTATTTGATTATTTTATAAAATAATTAATTGTGTAATTTAATAAATTTTGTTAATTGTGTTAATAGTATTAGTTTTAAAATATTATGTGATTTATTATTAAAATAAATTGTGGTGGAGATTTATAGTGATAGTTTTATTGTTATGGAATTATAGTAAATGGAATATTTTAATATATTTCAAATAATTATATTGATCTGTGTGTTTATATGTATAAATAAATTTTGGGAAGATATTTGTTATTTTAAAAATAATTTGTTTTGTAAAAAAAAAAAAGTAAAAAACGTGACTTTTTCTTCTTCTTCTTCTTTTTCATTTCCTTCCACCCACCCGACCACCAACCACCACCAGCTGCTCCGGTCACCGCCAACCACCAAGGACGTCATCGGACAGCCACCAGCAGCAGCCCCATCGTCTGGTCACCTTCTCCTCCTCTTCTCCTTCCATTTTCTTCTCTTTTGGCCGGATTTTCTTCTCTTCACCAGCAACAATTTCGGCGATCTCAGGGCATGAGGTTGGTCTCTTTTGAAAGTTCTTCCTTCGGGCTTCTCAAATCTTCAAACCGTTTTGAATTTTGACTCCGGTAACTACTCCGTTTTTGAATAATTCGATTTTGAGAATTTTTGGTTATTTGTTTATTTGAGCTTGAATTCAATTTAATTAGCTTTAGTTGCTGTTAGATAAATTGATGTGGAGATTGAGAACTTGCTAAAGATGATTTGAATTTTCCATATTCGGGATTACTGTTTACGGTACTGTTCTGGACAGTCCGAGTGAAAATTTTTTTTATATTTTTAATAAATTTTATATATTATGTAGATTAAATTTCGTGAAGGAAGTTTATTGAAATTATGTGTAGAATTTTTATTATGAATTTTTGAAGGTTTATGTGAAAAATGAATTTTTGGAAAAATTAGTATAAATGAGTAATTTTTATCTTTTAGTTGAAATTATTATTAATTATTATGTTTTGGACAGTTTTTGAGTAATAAATAGTATTAAAATAATTTTTATGAATTATTTCCTATTTTAGCTAATTGTTAGTAAATTCCGAAAATTGTTGGAATTTAGCAAATTATTTGATTTTAATTGAAATTGTAGTTAATTATTCAGTTTTAGACTATTTTTGATTAATAAAGGTATGAAAAATAATTTTTATAGTTATTTTCAATTAATTGTTAATTAGTAATAATTTAGGAAAAAAAATATATGGAAAACAAACTTATTTATTATTTTTAAGTTAAATGAGTATTTTATTATTTTTATGATATTAATTAGTGATTTTAATAATTATTTACAATTTATGCTAATTTAATTGTAAAATGAAATTTTATTAGCAAAATATTATTAAAAACTAGAATTTTATCATTTATTTGAAAAATAAATGTTTTTAATATTTTTATGAGATATTTTCGTGATTTGAGAAATTATTATATTTTTTACATATATATTGTGGTGTTGGTTCTCGGTTGGGCAATAAGTGTAGTTTGGAGGCCCAACCCGAGAAATTGATCTGTTAATATTTTTGAAATGTGTTTGTGTGCAGGTTTGACTCTACTTTTGTAGAGAGATATCTGTTTTACAAAGAAGACTCTGTCGAATTTTTAGTAGAATTCTCGTAAAACGTGACATCGAGTTGGTCCTAAGTTTTAAGTCTTAGTTGAGTCATTTTCTAGATCAAGTCGTTCTTTAGAAATCTCTAAAGTATAAAATTAAGAATTTATTTCTAATTATTTACTTATTATTATTTTCTTTTAGCTGCACTGCGAGCTAAGCCTTCCAAACCAAGCCAGCAGAACCTGAGTAGAGGAGCGCACACCTGTGAGTTATTATTATATGTATGCATGACATATAGAAATTATTGTTAGCATCCATATTTTAATGATATGAATTTAATAAATTAGTTTGCATCAAATTTTATCTATTAATTATTATTATCTTTACCATGTATGCACATACATGTGATTTCATATACATATTTAAATGCAAACTTTATGTTCATAATTTGAATGTTTTTCATATTTAATACGATTTTATTTATTTGGAATAAAATATTTTTAGAGGATAGCCGTAAAACGTGCCACCTAATGGGTTACACTAGAACTGTTGTGCAACAGTACGTTAAATGCTAGGATATGATTTATTGATTGATGATTAAATAATATATTGAGAATTTTGGTTGAGAAGCGTGACTACTGTAATTCAGTTGACTTAGTGTCTTGGGGCAAGTCATGCCAGCAGTGAGACTGCGGGAGTTCGGTTGACTCAGTATTTAGGGGCCAGTCCACTATCAATTTGGAAAAAAGAAATATTTTGGTATTTTAAGTGAGCCTGATGGCAAGTAAGGATTATGTGATTTGAGGATGCGAACTTTTTAGGATTCTGCTTCGATCCTCCAGTAAAATAAATTATGAAAAATATTTTCAAGCATCTGTGTGGATTGTATATATATTTATATAAATATAAATATACGAATATTATCATTGATGTTTGTGTGTATGTGCATTAGGTTACATGCATATATATATAATAATAATTCACTCAGTGAAGTCAAGTCTGACCCCCTCAATTATTTTTTTCAAGATCCTTATAGTCAGACCTCGTATAGTAGTTATCTTCGCCGAACTCTTTCTTCTCCGGTTGGTTTATATAAATTATAGACTATATTTTCTTATATTAATTAGACGCTGCAGTAGTAGTATGTATTTGTTGTAGTGCGTTATAATGATTTTTGACTGAGGTTATGCACCTGTCTGTTGTAAAATATTTTATTGAGATATTAATATTGGAGAATTTCTTTATATTATTAAAGTTTTAATTCTAAGGTATATTTGTGGTTATGTTTAGTGTGAATGTTGTGTTTAAGGCTTGCTACGGGTTCTGGATTTGTGTGAATTCCTGTTCCCTAGCACCAGTCATAACTCCCGGGTTTGGGTCGTGACAGATGTTAACATCTCAACTAATATAAAAGGAAAAACCATACGTTTTATCCTAAATTTTGAGTCAATTATCAATTGAATTACACTTTGAAAGTTATAATTTCAATCGCTCCTTAAACTTTATAAATTGTATTAATTATATCCAATTTTATTTGAAGAATCTAATTGTATTTTTAAAAATTACTTTTAAATTCCTAAAAAATAATTTGACACTTAGTAAAATTTATATTCTTTTTTTTCTTATAAGAAAAAAATGTAAAAAATAATTTTAAATTATAATTTTTGTCCCTCTCAGCATAAATTTAAAATTAACTTCTAAATATTTTTATAATCTTTTAAATTTTCAACTAAAAAATCTTAAATTCTAATTATTTTAAAATTTACTTCTCAACCTTCAAATATATTATTTAAAAAATTTTCTAATAGGGGTCAAAAAAGTATGAAATAAAAAAAGAACTTTGAAATACTAAAAATATTAATTAAGAGTATAAAAATATTTTTTTATATAAATTAAAAATTTATTACTATTTATAGTGATAATTAAAAGTGCTTAATTAATATTTTTTTTATTTTTATTAATATTATTCTATATAATAAATTAATTCACAAGTTATAATCTTTTATTATTATTATTTTTTTATTGATACAAAAATTTAAATTTTGCATAAAAATCAAAAAATTATTTTTTAGATTTACTTTAAAAGTGGTAAAATTAAAATTTGAGAATATTTTATTTTAAAAAATAAAAAAATTGAAAATTTTCAAATTTATTTTATGGGAATCTAAAAGTAATTTCTAAAAATACAATTAGACCCTTTAAATAAAATTGAATAGAATATACACAATTCGCAAAGTTAAAAAAATAAAATGAAATAACTTTTAAAATATAATTCAATTGATATTTGGTTTAAAATTAGGATAGAACATATCATTTTCTTAATATAAAAAGATAAGTTCAAAGACTATGAACATATGCTTTTTGAACTTATTGAGCTCTTTACCCTTCAACTACATATTTATAAGGAAAACAATTTGATTTATTTTAGAGAGCATTTGGTTTGTGTTTTGAAATCAGAATCAGAATTGGAAAGGGAATTAAAATTTTAAAAAGGTATTTGATTCCCTTCATAATAGGAATGAGAATGAAAGAATCAACATCATAAGCAACTAAAATTTTTTTATAAAATTTTTTTTTATAATTATTTTATATATATAAAAAAATTAACATTATAATTATATATATATATATATTATAATTATTTTTATATATTAAAAATTAATATTATAATTATCTATTATAAAATATTTTTAAAATATTTATTTATAAATATATTATTATAATTTTAAAAAAATTATTATAAAAAGTATTTATTTTTTATACATATTTTTATTAGTTTATATATTTTATTTATAAATTTTAGGCTTCGTTTGTTTGCAAAAAATATTTTGTCTTTGAAAATATTTCCAATGTTTGGCTACAACATTAGAAAACAATTGAAAAATATCATTTTTTTATATCAACACTTTTTATTATTCAAATTATCTCTTTATAATGGACCTAATGTATAATTTTTATAAATTATTTTTTTGTAATGAACCTTGTATATTGATACAAAATTTATATGATAATTAATCTATACAAAAGAATGAAAGGAAAAAAAGGGAACGATAGAAAAAATAAAAAAGAAAAAAAGAAAAAAAG
>CATIWM010036501.1:0-40193 GCA_949671775.1 Mallotus repandus | reverse complement strand
TAAAAACAAATAAACATGCAAATCATGCAAAAAGTGCCTAATTGAAGAAAAACTAAACAGAAGAAAAATAAATGTAACTGAATTTACACCTAAACCTAATGCTTTGATGCTTAAAACAGTGCATTTTTCACACTCATCACTGTTGTAGCTCGGTTGACCTAGTGTCTCGGGGCCAGTCATGTCGGTAGTGAGACTGCGGGAGCATGGTTAACTCAGTGTCTCTCGCTAGTCCACTGTCAGTTTGGAAAAGAGAAATATTTTGGTATTTAAGTGAGCCTAATGGCAAGTAAAGATTATATGATTTGAGGATACGAACTTTTTAGGGTTCTGCTCCAATCCTCCAGCAACATGAATCTTGAAAAATATTTTCAAGCATCTGTGTGGATTGTATGTATATTTATATAAATATAAATATACGAATATTATTATTGATGCTTGTGTGTACGTGCATTAAGTTACATGCATATATATAATAATAATTCACTCAGTGAGGTCTGACCCCCCTCAGTTATTTTTTTCAGGATTTTCTCGTCAGACCCCTATTAGTAGTAATCTTCGCCGGACTCTTTCTTCCTCGGTTGACTTATGTAAATTTTGAACTATCACTTTTCTTGTATTTTATTAGACGCTGTAGTAGTAGTATATCTTGTGTAGTATGTGATGTTGTTTTAGAGTTAAATGGTGTATTTGAATATTTGTATAAATATTTTATTATGATATGATATAGAGTTTTCTTTAAATTAATAAAAGTTTTAATTCTGAGGTATTTTTATATGTTTGTTGAATGTTTTATTTGTGTTTAAGGCTTGCTACGAGTTTCAGATTCATGTGAATTCCCGTTTTCTAGCACCGGTTATGACTCTCGGGTTTGGGTCATGACAAGATGTGCATGTCATATTTTATATTTATGTGTCCAAAATAGTTTAAAATCTTTGGATGTGTTCCTATCACCTATTAAAGAAAAACAATTTCATTTTAATAGACACATCCAAAAGTTATAAAATCATGGAAAAGATTTTATAAAAAGAATGGTAAAATACCAAAAAATTCCTAAGTGAAGTTCCAACTCGTCGAAATTCAATTTATGAATTATTAAACAAGTCATATGGATATAAAGATTTTTTGTGAACATTTATTTCCAATAATACATAACAAATTTAGTTTATATTCATAAAATTAGGAAGTTTGTACAAAATTTTTAGATATTTTAAAAGTTTTAATGATGCAACATATGTTTTAAGTGGTGTTTAGTATTTTACATCTCATTTATTATTAATTGATTGCAGTAACATTATTGGTACATTACAAGAGCACAAAAATAATGTTATTTTCATCTTGTCGTTGAAATGTTGGTTGTGAAATCCAATATTAATCATCTTGAAAATAAGTTCAAAGAAAAATATTAGTGTGGGAAAAGTCCAAAACGATTAAAATTTAAGTTTTTAATGATGCAACATATGTTTTAAATGGTGTTTATTATTTTACATTTCATTTATTGTTAATTGAATGCATTAACATTGTTGGTACATTACAAGAACATGAAAATGATATTATGTTCATTTTGTCGTTGAACTGTTGGTTGTGAAATTCAACATTAATTATCTTGAAAATAAGTTCAAAGAAAAATATTAGTGTGGCAAAAGTCCAAAACGATTAAAATTCAAGTTTTATGCATAATAACAAATAATTGGTAAGTACTTAAATTAAATTAAATAAAAAATTGAGGTTAAAAGTGCCTGAAAAGAAGTTGGAAGTCAATTCTGACATTCAGCCCTTTCGTTTGATTAGTTTTTCTCTTTTCCTTTTTTTAAATCTCTCTCTCATTCAAGCATAAGATTTCATGCATAATTATAATGAATTCATATTCATGTAAATTAGACAATCAAACATTTATTAGCACAAAAGAAAAATTTTTGCAGCAGGATATTGTTCTAAATCATTACATCCGTAAAAGACAATAGTTATTCATGAGTGTTCAAATTCAAGTTAGCTTCCACTTGTACTCCCAAATGGTACAACTCTTTGAAGTCCCTCATGCCCATGTGCTTTAATTTATTAGCCAGAGGTGGAATGCATGCTTTTATGGCTATGATCAGCTGGTCTGGTTTGGCCGGTCTATGCTTCATTTGAGCCAACTTTCCTCTCTATCCGTTTAAAAAGCTCACGAAGGATTCGTTCGATCTTTGCTTTGTATTCTCCAACTATTGAAGAGAGATTTCAAATTGAGAGTGCAACCATATTGCTTGATGAAGGTTGAACGCAACTCCTTCCAGTCTTACTGAGCATGTGCATCTAGAGTGTAGTACCACTTTATAACAGCTCCTTCTAAGGATAATGAAAGCTGTTTGACAATCTGAGCTTTAGACAACCTAGTGGCCTTTATGTAGGTGACATACTGCTTTAGGTGCAGGTGAGGATCATTAGTGCCAGTGTACTTCTTCATATTTAGAGATTTGTATTTTGGGGGAAATGGTTCTTCCTCCTTCAAATCAAGGTCCACATTGGCAAAGTCATGATTGAGCCTGTGATTTTTCATTGCAGCTAAAACTAATCCATTTTCCTTTTCATATTTTTCATCCATTCTAACTCAGTTGGATCTACTGGTGCTTTTCCTTTTTGTGGCTCACCATGAACAGTCATGCTTTCAGAGTCTTCTTCCTTAAAAGGCATTTTCCCTACCATCTCCACAACCATGTCTCTGATAATTTGTTATGTCTCTTCCCTAATCTCTTTCAAAAGTTTTTGCTTGAAAGATTTAAAATCAAAATTGGAGGGTCCTGACATTCTACTCTTTTGCAATGTGGTCTCAATTGTTTAATTGGATTCTTGATATTGGTGGGCCAAATTTACCTTCGATCTACTCCAAACAAGAAAAGAGGCTTATAGCTAGGAAGAATGCATTTTTGAAAATTACAATGAATGTCATGTATGCAAGAAATGCAAAATTATTTACAAACATAAGCAGATCACATAGCGAAGCCTCCCAACCTTATTTATCCCACATACGTGTTCAATGACGAGTCTCTTTTCCTTGGATTTTTGTTCTGGGTTCTGATTATCATTAGGGAATAACAAAATCGATGTATACAAAGACAACTCTCAAGACGATACTAGCAAGCAAGTAGCAATTCCTCTTAACAAAACCAATGTCCAACATAATGAGCCATAATGGGCATGAAAGGCTCGATTTGATGTAGTCCATTTGTGGTAGGCGCAGGCTTTATACAGAGGACTACTATATGACATCAAACACATGCATTTGGGAAATACCTAAGGGAAGTTACTATGCCACTACATGAGCTGGGTCTTGGGTAATAGGCTTCAACTCTCACAACTATATACCTCCATTATATCTCCTTACTCAAGGGTCCATGCAATGTAGGATGAGTACGTGTCGTGAGTGACAATAATCGTATACTCTACCACCAAGTTCGAGTAAAATAAGGCAGCAAAGCAATAATTATTGTTGGGTTATTCGGGACTGAGTGCTCATTGTGTAAAAAAGTGTTGTGAATGTAGATAAAATAACAAAATAGTTAAAAATGATAAAATATAAAACACTGGAATAAGTTTCTCTATCCCTAGTGGAGTCCCCACTGTAGGCGGCAGGGTTCAGCGCGCGCAAGTGTTCGATGATGATGTCACTGTGCAGGCTCAGGGCCCACTAGGAAATACAATAGGGGCTTATAGCCCAAGTTAGAGATGGAAGTCGCCACCTGGATTAGACCTGGGACACACTTTACAATAATTGGATTCCACAGAGGGCCCCAGCAGCCGTCCTCAGAGATTGGGTTCAGAAATTGGATATGGGCTTTTGGAATGCCCACCCAACTTTGTGATTGGCCTACGTTTATATTTTTTTTATTTTATCACCTTTAATTATTTAATTATTTCCTTATTTAACATGCAAAATTGCAATTACCCTCAAACAAGTTCCAACTTTAACAATTAAGTCGAACTTTGCACATTAATCTAATTTCATGCTAATTAAATCCATCATCACAAATTTACAACCAAAATATCAAAAATAAAAATAAAAATAAATGCACACAAAAGAAATGGGGGAGGAGAAATGAATTACAACCTATATCATACAAATAAAACAAAAATAAACTAAATAAATAAATAAGAACGCACACAAAAAAATGGGAGAGGAGAAATGAGTTACACCCTTATCACATGCAAAATAAATAGAAAATGAAATAAATTAATATAAAATACTAAACTTTAGGCTAAGATTAACTATGAAGTGACCAATTTGTCACTTAAATGAATTAATCCTGAAAATTAAGTCAATTAGTCCCACAAAGAATAAAAAACCTACAAAAGAAACCATGAAGTTAAATTCTTAAAAATAAAATGGAATGAAATAATTACACTTAATTTAACAAAATAAATAACTGTAAAAATAAGAATTAAACGAAAATGCATATATGACAAATAAATGAAATGGACATAATAAGCAAAATGCAAAGTAATGGTTTCAAAAACAAATGAACAATGAATATCTGAAAGACATGTAGAATCTAAATAAGGAACTTAATTAAATAATACACAAAGATAAAATTTGACATAATAACACCAAAATTAGGGCTATTTATCAAATTATGGTAAAAAAAAAAATTATTTTCCAAATTATGGGAATTTTAAAAATAATTCTCTTTTTTGTGGTGATTTGTGAAACTATTTTTTAATTTAGGATACTTTTGGCTGAGGTGAAGGGGAGAGAAAAATTTGCCAAAATTTTGTGGACACTGGCGGTATGGCCACTTTTTTTTTGGCTCGAATTTTTTTATTTTAATTTTTTGTTTTTTTATTTTAATATTATAAGGATTATGATTAATTAATTAAAATAATATTAAAAATAATATAATAATTATAATATTATTATGATTTTTTTGTTTTTTAATTTTAACATTATTATTATTTGTTTTTTATTTTAATATTATAATGATTATGATTAATTAATTATAATAATATTAAAAATAATATAATAATTATAATAATATTATGAATTTTTTTATTGTTATTATTATTATTATTATTATTATTACTATTATTTTATTATCTATATAAAATATATAACAACCAAGTGCATGAATTTTGCCACCTCATGCTATTAGAGGCATGTGGCACTTTGTATATGCTTCAAGTGTTGTGTTCATGGTTGCTTCCATTTTGCTCTTTGGTGGTTTAAATTAACCGCGGATATTGTTTTAGTTACAAAAGTGAAAAGTTGTGGAGAATGAAGAGTTTTGAAACGTTTTCTTATAAATGATGAGGTCTTCAAGATCAAAGGTATTCTTCTCAGTAGCCGAGATAAGGTACGAATGAACTTATAAATGATGACAGTTCTTTTTACGTTTCATGCATCAATTGATTGCTTAATTATGTAGTTTTTATGAATATTTTGAAGTGGGTTTTAGAGATTTTTGCTGAATTTTTGTTGTTTGATGAGATATTGTTATCAATTACATGTGCATTTTGAGTTTTCTAATGTTTGATTAGTGGTTCTTTGACGTTCTTTTGACAGTTTGATTCTATGTTGTTTAAATCATTGAGGAGACTTCAGTTGATGGCTCTGTGGAGACATCTAAGGTTTAATACATTTTCTCTATTAATTAGCCTTTAGATTAGTTTGAACAACTGTTTGGCAGTAGTAATTTTTGAATTCATGTGCCTTTTCTTAAAATAATTGAGCTCTTTTCCTCCAGGCGACTGAGATTGGAAAGGCTGTCAATGGCCTCCGAAAGCATGGTTCAAAATAGATTCGTCATCTTGCACGAGTTCTTATAGAGTATGACTACGAGTTTATTCTCTTTGCATTTGAGCCATTCAATTTTTGTTGATAAGAGTTGAGCATATTGAGTGTTTGTGACTGCCATTTGCTAATTAGGATCTAAGAATTCTTGGCTCATACCACCAAGTTGAATGGGCAGAGTATCAGAGGCATGTTCTCAATCGATTTACACCAGAAGTATAAGATTCCATTATTTAGTTACAATGTTCCACTGAAGTTGAACAAGGGAAGGAGAATTTGAAGATTGCTATTATATTATCTAATTCTCCCCCAAACAAAGCAAGTAGATGAGAAATTCTTTCATGATGCTTGTGTATCCTCTAGGGACATATGATTAAATATTTGATGCTGCAAAACTCAGTCCATTTGTTAGTTATTTTTTTTTACTTCAATGCTAAGTTTTCTGAGTTCTTTGACACATTAAGCTTCTTTTGTGGGTACAGTGAATGGAAGGTATTGGTGGATGAGTGGTATAGCACTACAAAGGCTATCAGAGGTAGGAACTTACACAGTCAGTTTCAGTGTCATCTTTTAGCAATCAAGACTCCTAGAATTTGAATATGTATGATTTTGTAAGTGGTGAAGGTGCTCCCGAGTCTGTGAATCGTCTGTTGTTGATGAAGAAGAAGGGCTTCCATCTCCTCCATTAGACGAAGCATTAATATGTGGACAATGTAACTCACACATTAATGAGTGCAACTCATTTAATTATATGGAATACAATAATAAGTGTATGGTTAATTGTAAACTAAAATTATACTCCTAAATTAAAATAGTTATTAATTAAGAATCAAAAATTAATCACACAATAAGTGACTAATTAATTATATAAGATTAGAATTAAATACAACAATAAATAGCCAATTAGTTAACAATTAAAATAATAAAAGCAGCCTATAAATTGAATTGATTATTAATTGAAACTGAAAATTTGGTTGATAAGTGGCAAATCAATTATATGATATTAAAATCAATTAAAATAATAAATGGCTAATGACAACAAAAGTATATATATATTTACAATTAATTTATTATTATTCTAAAATACTGAAATATTAATTAAAATTTTATAAAAAAATAAATTACAACCGTGCATGGTGCGGGACTACGAACTAGTTATTATTAATTCACGTGTGGACATGAATTTGCATGGATTATCGTTGGCATTTATGGCTTGTATGCATTGAAATGATCATTATGACCTAATTTTTTATTTTAATTTTATAATGATTATGATTAATTAATTATAATAATATTAAAAATAATATAATAATTATAAAAATATTATGTTTTTTTTTTAATTTTAACATTATTATTATTATTATTATTATTTCATGTATGTGCATGAATTTGCATGGATTGTCATTCGCCTTTATGGCTTTTATACATTGAAATGTATTGAAATGACCATTACGACCTAATTTTTTTATTTTAATTTTAGAATGATTATGATTAATTAATTATAATAATATTAAAAAAATACCATAATTATAATAATATTATGATTTTTTATTTTTTAATTTTAACATTATTATTATTATTATTATTATCATCATCATCATCATCATCATCATCCAATAAAAAAATAAAATATTAAAATAAAAAATTAAAATTAAAATAAAAAAAAATTGGTCAAAAAAAAAAAAAAAAATTGGCCATACCACCATTGCTAGTATGGCCAAAAAAAAAAGTGGCCATACCGCCATTGACATTGGCAGTATGGCCACAAAATTTTTACAAATTTTTCTCTCCTCTCCACCTTAGCCAAAAAATACCATAAATTGGGAAATAGTTTCACAAATCACCACAAAAAAAGAGAATTACTTTTAAAAGTACCATAATTTGGGAAATAATTTTTTTTTTACCATAATTTAGTAAATAACCCCCAAAATTAACAAAGCAAAAAAAAGTTTTAAACATATTTCTACGTCAAAACAAATAAATATGTAAAAATTAGCAAAGAGCTGAATATCTAATTTAATTAATAAAAATTAAAATGATGAGACATGAATTTAAGGAAATAAAATACACAAAACAAAGGGAGACATTCTAAATTTTAACAAATAAGGTGGCGCTAAGTGTGATGAGGCGTCGCCTTCGGGCAATAGGGCAACACCTTATTGAATAGGCACCACCTTATTGCATCATCAGACAGATTTTCAACTGAAAATTTGTTTTCTTAATGTGAAACACAAATTATTTATAAAAATGCAAATTCTAAAATCATGTTGACACGGAAATAATCTAACTAATTCAGAACACATTCAAAACACTTCTAGTTAATAGAAAAATGAAAGAAAACCAAAAAAAGAGTTAAGGGAGATTACTGCTTTCAACATTGGTTTGGTTCCTTGTCTTAGCCCTCAGAGGCATTTTAGAATGATTGCTATAATGAGTCTTTGATAATGCAAAACTAACCTCCTTCACCCTTGTCAAGCCAAAGCCCCAGTAAGACTCCCTTTCTATTTGTTATTCCTTTTTATTCTCAGAACTCTTTTCTTTTCCCAGCTCCCTCTCTCTGTCTCCTCCCCTCTTTTCTTTTTCTTTCACCTTCTCCCCTTTTTCTATCCCAAGAGCCTCTCCTTTATTCCCTCTGTTTTTTTTAGTTTAGAAAGTCTCTCCCTTCGCCACGTTCTCCACCATGTTAGTAAAGTCTACCCATACTAACAGACGGAGTAAATCGTATTAAAATGTAGTTTTCTCCGTTATTTTAAAAACAACTTAGCATCACTAAGGCGTTGCCTTAGTGGCGAAGGTGGCCGCCTTAGTAACTCATTAGAAAGCTTTATTGGGCTACGAGCCCATTAAGAGAAAGTGAGGTTGAACTTTGCAACATTAAGCTCATTTTGTTTGAATTTTCATTATTGAACTTCACTTGTGGGCCTACCAAACTCAAGTGTCATATATATATATATATATATATATATATATATATGAGAATAATAAATAAATACATAATGTAGTATTATTATTATTGAAAACCACTGGTATTGGCATGGGAAAAACTTACAATAAAATTAGTTTGTTTCTTTTATATTACTTGGCATTGGCAGACAATAATTTACCACTAGAACTTACATAATTTTGGATAAATAAATGCAAAGGTTATGTTTGATATGTAATTTTGTGACAAAAAATCCACCATAAAAATGGCACAATGTTTAAACCTTTTGGCAACTAAAAACTTAAGCCACTAGAACATTAATTTATTTTGTGGTCAAAATGAATTTACCGAGTAAAGTAAAACCTTTTGCTACAAACTGGCCCTGAAATTATAATTTGCCACTAATATTATTATGTATCGGGATATGACAAAAAAAAAAAAATTACAGTTCCTTTTTTGCCCTCCAATATAGGGGGTTACCAACTGGAGGGAGGATTTTGAAAAATTGACCTCCCGCGATACACTATTTCTTGTGGCTAAACATTACCCAATTATTATTTATTAATAGTAGCAAGACAATAACAACTAAATCCCCAGCAATTTTTTCTATAATGACGCCACCACTGCCACCACCGCTACAAGTTAATCAGTTGTCATTGCAGCTTAACAATATACTTGAGAAAATGATTTTGAAAACAAAAGGATGTATTCCATGCTTCACAAATAGTGTAAGTAATTACCTATGAACCAATCATCTCTTAACCACCTCTTTTGCGAAGAGGAATAAAATACAGCAGTACCAGACGTTGACATCTTCCAACCATCGTCGAAACTTTTGCTTGGTAAATTTTCTTCTCACCCATATCATCCAACTCTAAGGTCAAGGAGTAGAAAAAACAGTAATCATATTATTCATTGGCCTTCACTACTCTCAAAAAGTGCAGCTGGCAATTATGCACAACAAGCAATAAATCACAATTCAAGTGTTAAAAATTATCTGTGTATGGTGTAGAGCAAGTCCTCTTTACGAAAAAATAAACCAACCACGCAAATAAAACTATCTAACAAGCATAAATTCATTAAAAAAAGGAAATGATTTGTGTCACGAGTTGCTACGCAATCACCCTTATGCCTCTAGTTCAAATTTTATTTTCATTACATTATTAAAAAAATATTTTACAGGTTTTGGATATTTAAGTCTTTACACGACAGGTTCACCCATGTGCAACTTAAATTTTAGATTCAAAAAAATGTTTTATTTTTTCATTTAATTATTAAAAATATTTATAAGTTGCGGGTGTTTAAATCCTTACACAACGGGTTCACTCGTGTGCAACTTAAGTCTTAAATTTTTTTAAAAAAATTCACCAATACATGATGGGTTCATCCGTGTATAACCTAAATTTTAGATTCTAAAAAAAAATTAAATTTTCAAAAAATAAATTGAAAAAAACACAAGGGTAAAATGGGCATAATGCCAACCCGCGACAACGGATGTATATCGCGAGTTGCGACATGTATTATTGTCCTAAAAAAAAAGGGCCCTTTATATTAATGCCTTTTAAAACCATGATTGGATGATCCAAAACTAAAACAAATAGAATGAGAAATAGTTTGAAAACCACCACAATTTGATTGATAATTTCTTTTATTTTTTGCCATAAAATGGCAAATAGTCCAGGAGCTTTGCTCCAAGCTCAATCTTCTAGGACTGATATATGTGTGTGTGGTGTTATAGTCTCTACATATTCCCAACCTATAAATTCAGAGGCAATAAGACATAGGAGATCAAATGATGATTTAAATGAAAGAAAATATAGAAAACATGCATCCTAGGGTGTAAGGAACTTTCTCCGTTCTCTCGCAAGAAATTTATATTTATCTTCTTTAGTTTTAACAAATGTGCCCCAATCGACTCATGAGTGATTCCTATAATTTCTAACCTGTTACTACGTGATCTCCTTGAGAATTGATGGTGGAAATTTGAAGGTTCCTGCATCACAAAGAGTTAGCCTGAAAAAGAAATGATGCAGAAAACAAATATTGTGCCATAATATACTCTAGATGAATAACTAGAAGTGCACATAAGCTCAATCCATTAAACCTTATCTTTATTGTATTGGGCCACAACAAAATGGGCAATGGCAGTAATTTCAGGATCATCTAAAGGTTTGCTAAATGGATAAGCCCTTCTAAGCTCCATCCCGTCGACTAGACCAGTATCATCTCTATCATTCATATCCCTGAAAAGAGAAACGCAGCCCACAAAATAAAATTCTTCGTTTTATTTAACCCAGAAAATGTTATTCAAGAAAGAAAAATAAGAAAAAAATAATAAATTTTTATGCATAGGTGATCACCACACAACCTTCAAGGGGTTGGCTACAAGCCTTATGAGGGACAACATTGCTCATACTTATTCCATAAATTAGTAATGCAATTCTCATTCAAGTTAATTGAAAATTATGCATTTTCAACAACAGAAAAGAGACAAAGCATAATGAGCATTCTTATCCCAATTTGAATTTTCTACCCAAGCATATGAAGGACAAGGAATTGGAAAAAAAAAACTCATCTTCTTCCTTGCATTCAAAGTCATCAACTTGTTCCTCAAAGTCGGAGTCATCATCTTGTTCGTCATAATCGGAATGATCCTCATGCATATGCATTTCTTGCATCAGGGTTCCAGGATCAGGTGCTTGATCAGGAATCTCGTAGAAGTCTGAACACCAATGAAAACAAAAATTTTTGTCATCTTTTTATAGCACCCATTGCTTCTTTCTAATTTGAAGGAAACCACAATTTTAGATTTGAAGGTCAACTCAAGTATGGCAGATGGATAAAAGTCTGTAAAGAAGTTCATCGATATTGCTAGAGAAAATTTTATTTAAAAACATAAAAACAAAAAGAATGGAGAGGGAAACAGCCAGCCAACACATCCATTTTGAGATGGTTAGCAGTTTACAGCAGTTAACTACCTTCTTTCCTTGGGTAAGCATCCTTAAGAACAGAAAATTTCTGCACCACCAAATGAGTGTCCACTGTATCAACAATTATTCTGCACCTTTTTTCCTTGCCACTACCATTAATTGCATAAAGAGTAAAAAAGAAAGCATCACCAGCATAATTTCCCCTGAGCACCTTCCCAAACTGAATGCGATCATCCTACAAAAAAAAAAGGTGATGCTTGAGAAAGAAGAGTTAATATTGGTAACTATAGCTTTAAGTGAAACAATAATATTACTGATTTCTTTGACCGGAAATCTTCCAAAAGCCCAAAAATCTCAATTTTGATTTTAAAAAAACCCAAAACTTCAAAGCCAAAAGAAAAGCAGCCAACTTGTTTGAGCTTAAAAACATTATTATATGGAAAGGGTGGAATAAATTATGAGATAAAATAGCTATAACATTACCTTGTCCATTCCTTGATTGTAAGTATCACAGAAAAACGTCCTCGATCAGTGATCTCAGGATCATCCAGTGATCCTGGATAGGGCCAAAATTGTATTGGGATGGTCACCCAGATCAACATCAATATCAAACCCCTAGAAATCCTTGTTAAGGAAAAAAAAACTTAAATCTGGGCTTACGAAAGATCCAAGAAGTTGTGTTTTGTACTTCTTTGACCTCAGGTGGGGGAAATACTTTATTATATCCAAGAGCTGGTCTACAAGGATAAAATCTACGGAAGCGGCCGAAGATATCCCACAGACTCCACTTACTGTCGTTGTTATTGTTCTTGTTGTTGTTGAGTGACCCAATTGCAATTGAAGCACTTGTCCTCCTCCTCATCAACATCGTCAGAAGTGTTGTTTTGCCTGCTGTTTTTCTCAGCATGCTACGAAGAGCCATTCCTTTAGCAAGACAAAGATAAACAAGACTTTTCCTTTGCCAAATTTTATATGGATACTTTTATAGCCCCAAATTGAGCCATCAATCCTTGCCATCAGTGCGGCAATTGTTATATCATGAACCTTGGTCCATATTGCAATATGAACCAGGGGTTCATCACACGTTTTTTTTTCCTTCTCTTCATATCAAGCATGAGCACCATCCTGCAAAAGGAACATAAAACAACAAAAGACAGCTTCTCAATGTCAACATATACATACATATGCGAATTATTACGAACATTGTTAGCAAATTTTCTAGAAAAATTTTTCTTTAAGGCAGAGCAACTTGTATACAAAATCTTTTGTGTCAAGTGGCAAGTTAGCAAGAGGCGAAGTTGTAAAACTACATAATGATCATATAAAACAAACATGATAATAATCATAAGATCTTAAATAAATAATTTGCTACATAAAATAGAGTATAAAATACTTACTTGATGTGAAATTCATCATGATTGTAGAGAAACTTAAATCAGATTGGGGTTTTGGGTTAAACTAGTTTCTTTCCCTTAACCTTAATTTTTCACGTAGCAGAGAATTAGATGAATTTTAGTCTGCTAACCCTAATAAGTGGAGAGAGGACCAATTTATATATTGACAACTTTAAATTTGGTACATCCATCAAATACCAAAATCAATGGCTTATATTTATTTCACTACTAAATAATAACCTTAACCAAATAGGAAACCAAATTAAATATTAAATATGGGCCTAAACTTTCGGACCACATCTAACATTCTCCCACTTGGTCCGATAGTTCATAACGTTAACATTTAATAATGTAAATATTAGGCGCGCATAATTAAATTTCATAATGCCATTCTTCCATCATGATTAACCTTAACATGATAAATTACATAATGAGAGTTATGTCTGTCATATACTTTCAAATTGCACACTCCCTTCCATATACTACTACATTAGCAACTTATCGAGTTAGATTACATAAGTTATATATAAATAACTTAATGTCCACTTAATTGACTTAAAGACACTAATTTTCCTGTTCAAAACATTAAGCGTATACAAGAATAAGGAACAAGAAATAATTTGATAAGTCAGAAACAAATCACATTAATGAGCTCAACAGTGTCAGAACATCATCATAATCAATCTTCAATACAACCAAGACCCATTCTATGTACATGTTCTTTAAATGTCTTTGGTTGTAAGTCGTTAGTTAAAGGATATGCAATCATAAGATCTGTTCTTATATGTTCAATGCACACTCTTTATTTTTGAACCTCCTCATTGACAATAAAGTACTTCAATTCCATATGTTTAGCACCTTTCGAATATTTGTCATTTTTGGAGACATAATAAATTTTCAGCGGCTTGGAAATTGTGTCGACAACCCCAAGTCCTAAAATAAAGTTTCGCAGCCATAATGCATGAATTGTAGCTTCATAACAAGCTACAAACTCTACTTCCATAGTGGATGAGGCAATGACAGATTATTTGACACTTTTCCATGAAATTGCCCCTTCTTCTAATAGGAACAAATAGCCAAAAGTTGACTTTCTACTGTTAACATATCCAGCAAAATCTGAATCTGAATATCCAATCATTGTTAACTGATCAAGCCTCCTAAATGTGAGCATATAATCCTTAGTTCCTTGGAGGTGTCTCATCACTTTCTTTGCAGCTTTCCAATGATCAATACCAGGGTTACGCTGATATTGGCCCAACATTCCAACCGCGAAGCTAATATCGGGTCTTGTGTAAGTTTGCAAATACATCAAGCTACCCACAACAGAAGCATATGGAATAGATTCCATTTGCTTACGCTCCACATCATTCTTTAAATATTGCATAAGACTAAATTTGTCCCCTTTTTGTATCGGGACAACATATGCTGAACAGTTGTTCATATTAAACCTCTCAAGAATTTTCTCAATGTAAGCTTTCTGAGAAAATCCTAATAATCCATGTGATCTCTTTCTGGATATTAAAATTCCAATCACATAGGATGCCTCTCCCATATCCTTCATCTCAAAATTCTTAGAGAGAAAATTTTTAGTCTCATACAAGATGCCTAAATCATTAATAGCATGCAAAATATCATCAACATATAGAACTAAAAATATAAACTTACTCCCATTAATCTTTCGGTAAATGCACCGATCAACGATATTTTTCTAAAAAATGAAAGATGTAATAGTATCATTGAACTTAAGATACCATTGCCTGGAAGCTTATTTAAGTCCATAATTGATTTCTTAAGTTTACACACCATATGATCATTTCCTTTTATGGAAAAACCTTCAGGTTGATCCATATAAATTTCTTCCTCTATATCCCCATTAAGAAAGACCGTTTTCATATCCATTTGATGTAACTCTAAATCATATTAAGCTACCAAAGCCATAATGATTCTTAATGAATCTTTCTTTGAAACAGGTGAAAATGTCTCTTTATAATCAATGCCATCCTTCTGAGTATAACCCTTGGCAATAAGTCTAGCTTTAAATCGTTCGATATTGCCATTCCAGTCATATTTAGTCTTAAAGAGCCACTTACATCCAACTCATTTAGAACCTTATGGCAATTCGACAAGGTCCCAGACATTATTTTCAGCCATTGATTTTAACTCCTCTTTCATAGCATTAATCCATTTATCAGACTTATTACTGTTAATGGCTTGTGAAAAGGAAACATGATCTTCATCAATGCCACAATCAAAATCTGACTCTTGCAAATAAACTAAATAGTCATTTGAAATACCATCTTCTTACCCTTACAGGTTTACTTAAAGCTGTTCCACATGGTTCATTTATATCAGCTGGTGGTAGGTTAGGTTCTTCATAGGGTACTTCTTCATTCAAATATTGTTCATTATTATTTTGTTCTTGCAAATTTGGAACAATATTTAGAATAATTGTGGATGCAGGAACATTTATGGGTAATGGAATATTAACCCTTATTTCATTAATATCCATAATTTATTTATCAGCACTCCCACTAACTTCATGATTCTCAATGAATTTGGCATTGTCTGTCTCAATAATTCTAGAACTATGGTTTGGATAGTAAAACCTGTACCCTTTGGATTTCTCTGGGTAACCAATAAAGTAACCACTAATATTTTGAGAATCCAATTTCTTTTCATATGGATTATACATTCGTGCCTTTGCTGGACAACCCAAAAAATGCAGGTGTTTTAAACTAGGTTTTCTTCCAGTCCATAACTCAAAAGGAGTTTTAGGAACTGCCTTACAAAGAATCCTATTCAGCAAATACATTGTAGTTTTAAGTGCATATGTCCACAAAGATTTGGGTAATGAGGAATTACTTATCATACTTCTAACCGCATCCATTAATGTTCTATTTCGCCTTTCTACCATACCATTTTGTTGAGGTGTGATTGACATAGTATACTATGCATATATGCCATGTCTTTTGAGGAACTTAGCAAATGGACTTGGATTTTGTCCTAATTCTTCATGCTTTCTATAGTATTCTCCACCTCTATCAGACCTTACTATTTTCACTTTTCTATCTAGTTGCCTTTCAACCTCTTTAAGAAATACCTCAAGGGCATTTACAGCTTGAGATTTTTTATTAAGCAAATAAACATATCCATAATGTGAAAAATCATCTATAAAGGTGATAAAATACTTTTCTCTTTCAAAAGATGGAGTATCAAAAGTTCCACATATATCGGCGTGTATAATTTCAAGAAGCTGAGTACTTATTGTGGCTCCTTTCTTGTTATGTTTGGTTTACTTTCCCTTAATGCAATCCACACATAAACCAAGATCAGTAAAATCTAAATTTGGTAAAATCTCGTTCTTTACTAATATTTATAGCCTATCTTTGGATACATGACCCAAATGCTTATGCCACAAATAAGCAGAATTTTCATTCACCATACTACTTTTAATTCTAATATTCTGATGAACACACATCAGGGATGCAGAAAAATTAACATCAAGTTTCAATCTATATAAACCATCCACAAGAATTCCAGAACTAACACATGAATCATCTTTATTAAATAAATTGAAACATCATTTTCCAATCTTAAAACTAAACCCATTAACATAAAGTTTCGATATATAAACCAAATTTCTTAAAAGTGAAGGTACATAGAGAGTATGTGGTAGATCCAGGTGATACCCAGTATCTAAAATAAGATGATAAGTCCCTATGCCTTCAATTAGGGCCTTCTTTCGGTTCCCCACAAACAAGAAGTTCTCATTTGGGTTTATGCTCTTGATTGTAAGGAATCCCTGCATCACATTGGAAATATGAGTAGTGGCACCAAAATCCAACTACCAAGTATTAGAAGGAACTTCATATAAGTTTGATTCAAAAATTGGAGAAGCATAATGAAAGATACCTTTCTTTTCGAACAAAGCTTTATGTTTCAGATAATCTAGCTAATAATGTCCTTCTTTCTTACAGAAGTGACATTTATTTGCCTTCATTTCCTTCTTATTATCATCCGTGACCCGTGCTACTTTAGTTGGTCCATTCTTCTTAAATTTCTTGGATTTTGGTTTGATAACTTTACCAGCTCCTTAACCCACTAGGTTTACTAAATGAACACCTTGTGCCTTTAATCTCGTTTCCTCTTGAGTAAGCTTACTGGCCAATTCATTAACATCACACTTATCCTTAATAGTGTTATAGTTAATTTAAAAAGGCCTATACTGTTAAGGCAATAAGTTTAAAATGAATTATACTAGAAAGGAGTCATCCATAGTCATTCATAGGGTCTTAAGTCTTGCTGCAATATTAGTCATATCAAGGACATATTGATGCATACTTTGCGACCCATCATACTTCATGGTCATGAGTTTAGCTATTAGTGTCCCTGCAAGTGACTTACCAGCGGAACGAAAGTGCTCTTCTATAAGCTTAAAATATTCTTTAGCAGTTACACTTCTTGGAAGAGTATACTTAATGTTGTTGGCAATTGTCATTCGCATGAAACTAAGGCATAATATGTTAGATCTATCCCATGCTTTTTAACTTCTCATCCTTACTGCTCGTATTAGTAATGTTAGCAGGCTTTTCTTCTAATAGTGCCTAGTCAAGATCTAAGACATCTAAATGGAAATTGACTTGTTCACGCCATTCAGAGAAGTTTAAACCATTAAAGATAGTAACAGCAGAAGCATGCGAATAAAGGGAAACAACTGCAAATACATAAATGCTCACTAAATTAACAAATTCAGATAATTAAACACATAAAATATATTGTAGGTATCCTTTGGGTAAACACAACAATATATACTCATCATCATCATAATTAGAATGCTATTCAAACTTTATAAGGTAATTAACAAACTTTATCAAATATATATACAGTATCTTTGGATATCCATATTACATTTGACAAAAGAATATTATATTTCCTCCTTTATGTTTATTAGTTATAGAATATCAATCTACCTTTGGGTAAATTCTTCATTTCTAACAACTAATAAATCTTTATGACTCAAACAACAACATTCTATAAAATTTCATAAATTATATGAAGATACATTAAACTAGGTTGGCCACTTCGGTGACTAACTAACTAATTTAACCTTAATGTCATATAACTAAAAATTATTCTATTAAAATTATTAATATATCATATGCCAACAAAATAATTATGTTAACAATCAATAACCAACAATACATAAACAATTCATGCGGCCCACATTTCAAAACATCAAAACTTCAATTTGAAAAGAAAAACCATCTTTTCTAATTCATACGGCCACTTGATTTTTTTTAATGGCCATCCATATACATTCGGTCAAAACTTGAAAATTGATTATCAATACATTCAGCCTTTCTTAAACAATTCAAATTAATTGCCAAAATTTGAAAAAACAACATTAATTCATTCTGCCAAAGTTTTTTTTTAATCAAAACATTAAAATAATAAATAAAACAATAATTTCAATCAATACCCATAAACATAAAACAATCACTAATCTTAATATATGAATTAATGATTTATTCAAAACTTATGCTCTGATACCACATGTAAAACTACATAATGATCATATAAAACAAATATGATCATAATCATAGGATCTTAAATAAATAATTTGCTACATAAAATAGAGTGTAAAATACTTACTTGATGCGGAATTCATCATGATTGTAAAGAGACTTGAATTAGATTGGGGTTTTGGGTTAAACTGGTTTCTCTCCCTTAACCTTTATTTTTCACATAGCAGAGAATTAGATGGATTTTAGTCTGCTAACCCTAATAGGTGGAGAGATGACCAATTTATATATTGATAACTTTAAATCTGGTACGTCCATCAAATACCAAAAGCAATGGCTTATATTTATTTCACTATTAACTAATAACCCTAACCAAATAGAAAACCAAATTAAATATTAAATATGGGCTTAAACTTTCGGACCACATCTAACATAAGTACTTGGTAAAAATGGCACTTCCTTAATGCACTATAAATAGCCGATGCATGGTCCATGTATAGAGTGGAAAATAAGTAAAAGAAGAAAACAAGTAAAAATGCGACTACTAGTACTACTACTTCTATTATTATTATTTATTATTATTATTGTTACTACTACTATTACTACTACTATTATTCAATTAACAAGTGAAAATGTTAAATGTCTATTATATTACAATTTGAACTCAAAATATAAATATAAAAAATTTCACATTGTATAATTTCAAATAATTCAATTAACAAATAAGACTGTGGAATTTCTATTAAAATTAATGAGCTAAATAAATATTATTATAATTATTATTTTGCTACATAATAATATACATAAGTAGTTATCTTACAAATAAAAATAAGAGAAGATACATTTTTGTTAATTAAAATATATTGCTATTATTATATTTAATAACTTATTTATTATTATTATTATTATTAAGTAATTTAATCATACTGATATTATTTAAATGCAATAAGGTAAATAATAATAATAATATTATTATTATTATTATTATTATTGTGTATATATATATACATATAATAACCAAAATGACATATTTTTACCCAAAACTATATCGTTTTGATTTGTGGATAATAAATATAATTTTAGTTTATTTGTGGATAATAAATATAATTTTCATTAATAATATAAAAGTTTCTATTACGTAAATTTTTGAATTCCCATTTTGGACCGTACTATACTGATCCTTGTATTGAACTATCCTGAAAAATGGGACGGTACCGGTACAGAGATTTCAAATTAGGTACTGGTACTGAAGATTTTATTTTTAAAATTTTCTAAACATGGTATGGTTCCGGAGATTTTAAATCTATAGATTTTTCCGACATGTGTTGACCCCTACTTGCCACAAAAACAAGAGTTAATATCGCCCACTGTCACTTTTATCACTGTTCTTTTTTTTTTTTTTTTTATCTTTGGTCTATTACTTTTCTCAAAACTAATCTTTCGTGTTCTCATTTTTCAACTTCGGCTTTTTCCCTTTTTTTCCATTTTGTCTTTTTTATAATTTTTTTTGTAATTTTTTACCTATTTTTTATTTTAGAAGTCATCTTTAATTTGAGTTGATTGTATGTATTTGTTTAATTTATAATTTTAAATAATTTTAATTTAATATTCTAAATAACAATTTTGTAATTTTGAAACTTACCATTATTGAGAATAATTATTTAGAATATAATAGTTAAGCTAATTAAACTAAAATTACCTATATCTTCAATAATTTTTTTCATAATTATTTAGAATATGAAAATTAAACTAGTTAAACTAAAAATTATCCATAGTATTCAATAATTATTTTTTTAATGAAAGCAACAAAAAATTATGAAATATATCAAATAAGTTATTATTTTTGTAAAGTAAAAATTCTATTTATGACCTTAATTCTATTATTAATAATGACAAAACTGAAAAAATAATAAACTTTAACAAAAATCAACAAATGCAATTTTTTGTTGATTTTTGTTTTTTCAGTTATTTTTGTTGTTTCCATTTGTTTATTATTGTTGATTTTTGTTAGAAATAAAAAAATTATGAAATATATAAAAAATTATTATTTGTATCATTAATAATAATAAAAGTAGAAATTTTATTTATAACCTTAATTGTATTATTAATAATTAAAAAATTGAAAAAACAAGAAAAATCAACAACTATAAAATTTTGTTGTTTTTTATTGATTTGTGTTGATTTGCTTTTTTTTTTTTTCTCTTTGTTGATTTTTGTTGTTTTTCTTTAAAACAAAAAAATACATAAAAATAAAAAAATTATGAAATATATCAAAAAAATTATTATTTTTATTATTTTTATTATTAATGCTAATAAAAGTAAAAATTTCATTTATGGACTTAATTTTATTATAATATTAATAAAAGTAAAAATTTTTGTTGCTTTTTTGTTTTGTCGGTGTTTTTTTGTTGATGTTACAAATATATTATAAGGATCGTAAACATGTTACATATTGATGATCAATAAGTATCAAATAATATTTTAAAAAAAGTACTTGTTATACATTTTAATAAACAAATCAAAGTAAAAAATAAAATAAAATCCTTATTCTTTAATAATATAAAATACACAAATTTTGTTTATTTCTTATTGGTACATCAGTTGAGGATATTTATTGCTTGGTTTTATAACAATTGAAAATGTTTAGTTCATAATCATTCATTTCAAAAAAAAAAAGGTCTTAAGAGAAAAAAAGTTGAGCAATCAAGGAATGGACAAGGTAATGTTATAGCTATTTTAGTTCGCAATTTATCCCACCCTTTCCATTTAATAATGTTTTTAAGCTCAAACAAGTTGGTTACTTTACTATTGGCTTCAAAGTTTTGGGTTTTTTAATATCAAAATTGAGACTTTTGGGAGATTTTATTTCAAAGAAATCAGTAATATTATTGTCATACATCAAGCTTTGACTATCTCCAAAAGGGTCTGATAATGAAAGCAACCTTTTGAAGATGACAAGAGTCTATTCGTTTGTACTGCTTTTGAAGTCTGCAAAAGTTTGAAAAAGCTAAAAAAAATCTTGAACCAAGCCTTTGTATGATAAATCGGTCATCGAATCATTAAGTTGAACTTCAATTTCATGAAATATGATCTTTCAAAATGATAAGTCGCGCATTTCAAACAACTATTGCTCAAAGTGTGCAACTTATGAGACCAGTGCTCATCTCGTGAGACCGAGGCTCAAATTTATGAAAACGGAAGTCGATTTTGACAAAAGACATCAGAAATGCGACTGAAAGGCCTAAAAACCTTTAAAAACACTATAGAAACTCGAAAAATGACCCTGAAATGCCTCAAAAAGCCTAAAAATTGCGCAAACGGGCTACATGTGCATGCACCAGAACACTTGCACATGCATTGTACGCATGGTCACGCACTCCAGAATGCATGCCCACGCACCCAATGTGTGCCTACATGCTCTTGAACACGTGTGCACACATTGGCGTAGACACACGTTCCTTAACCTCCCAAACGCGCATTTTTTCACTTATTTTTCGTACATACGGGCACACACACGTGGACATGCGCGAAACAAGAATGGACATGGGAAAAATGCACGTACATGTGCAAAATTGTTAGCCCTTTATAAATACTAGTGTCCTCCTTTCATTTTAGGGGGCCTGGTTACATACTATACTGAAACTCTAGCGATTTGAAGACTGAGGACTCCCGTTTTACACACTTTTTCCTCATTCTCTCTGCATTTTTCTTAAGATTTTTAGACTAACTTGAACCAAACCCAACCTTATATCTTTCAAAGCATGCTTCAAAAGTTATGAATATGCATATCTTACATCATTTTCAACCTCTCGACGAGGACAACTCAAAAATCACACGAAGCAAAAGTTTCTAAACTAAAAAATGAGCTCAGTCGAATCTGAGGAACAAAAAATCATTTTTGGATATTTATTTTTTAGTATTTTTGCATTTTTATTTACTGCCAACAGTTGTGGACTTGTTGTAACTTGCTTGGTGAGATTGGCACTTTTGCATGCTGTTTGAATAATCTCTACTTTTTTTTATCATATTAAACTGTCATTTTGATTTTTCTAGCTTTAGAAATGTGAAAATCACAAAACTATCATTTTTAAACTAAATTTTCATTTTCTTCACAATTTTCTATTTTATTATGCATTTTCACTATTTTGTCACAACTTTATTATAAAAATGTGATAAAAAGCTCATATTTTTGCACCGATTTTGCATTTTACATTCAAAAATATCATTTATACATAAAATCTTCATTTTTGTCTCCCAAAAATATAAAATTTATCATTTTTATGCAATTTTTGTATTCTCTACATATTTTCTTGATAAAAATCATATTTTTACATCAAAATTAGCATTTTTGCATTATTCCTACATTTTATGTGAAAAGTCATCATTTTCACATAAAACCCCCATTTTGCATTCAGAAATATTAAATCTATCATTATTTTGCATTTTCCTAACATAAATTTCATCTCTCTTGCATAAATTATGCATTTTTTTTTATAGAAAAATCACATTTTTAATTCAAAATTTACATTTTGATGCCAAAGATTTTTAACATAAAAATGATATTTTGACATCGAATTTGCATTTTTATGTGGAAAATTAGATTTTTGACATAAAATCTTCATTTTTAATTCTAAAAACTCATTCTCACATCAAAATCACTCTTGTCGCTTCCTTACATCAAATCTACATCTTTTTACATTTCAATATAAAAATAAGAATTTTCTCTCATTTTAGCATAAGAATGCATTTAGTAGTTTGAAAGCTTATATTTCTGAGCTAGAGCTTACATTTCTTGGTCCAATGATGCAACCATGCATCTTTTATTATTTTTCTACTACTTAGAAATATTTCATAATAATTCTTGTAAAAATGCACACTATTGTGCCTCTATTTGCTCTTCTAATTGAGTGAATACTTTATGCTTATCTATTATTTGATTGGATGAGTGAATACAATGTATATATTTTTGCTAACCTCTGTTTTGTACGTATATTCTAGATCTAGGACTGGATTTATATTTTCACTTTTTTTCTTTCATATGTATTTACTAGGAAAGACTTGTAAATAATTAATTTTCTTTACTTTTTGTTATTATCTATTGTGCATGTATGTGTATATATCAACGGTCATCCTAAAAATAGGGTGTTGCGGTAGCCATGTATTTAGTATTGTATAATGAGAAATAGCCATAAAATAAATGCAATCTCTCGATCTCTACTGGGGACGATACTCGTTGAGTGACCTAATATCATCCCTTGCATTTTCTTGATTTTGAAAAATCAGGTGGCGACTCCATAAACACAAAACTTCTCGTATCCTCACGAGACTAAACATTGTCCATGTCCCATAAACAAAATGGATGTTCGTTTGGTAAAGTTGTCAAGTCCCTCCTTTCATCATTTGATCGAAAAAGATTTCAATCAAAATTAAGTTTTATAGCTCACAATGGTGATTCTACTAGGGATGCTAATTAGAGATATCAATTTGAAAATGACAGTTTCTCATTACATAATACTCAACTACATGAAGCCATTCATCACTGCATATTGCACAAACATATCACATGTACAACACTGGTCCCTATCAACCATCAATGATGGAAAGAGATCCACTATGGTTCCACACAAGTCATAGGGTGATCGATTTGGATTTGTTGCCTTTAGCCTTTACTCGTGGATGATCGATTTAGATTTTTTGCCTTTAGCCTTTACTCGTGGATTAGTCGGACTCATCTGACCAGAGTTTGTGACCCAACTCCTTAAGGGGCGACCTGAATTACCAAAAGAATGCTAGACTCACTACCGGAGTCCGTAACCTTAGTTATATGGGCCATTCTCGCTAAAGAAGCCCTTAGCCTTATACCATCAACTTAGCCCATGTAAATAAGCCACTAGAAACTTCCACTAAGGTCCCACCAAGCTTTGCATGCTAGCCCTGATGTTGTCCATTTGACATGATGTTCATAAATGCTATGATGCCTTTAGTTTCTATCATTGATTGATGTCATTACGTTAGTTCTTGTAAATTGTTCGCACTTAGACCTGTGTGATCCTTATTTACCTCATGCAAAATGTATGAGGAATGATAAGAATCATATACCTCAGTCTGGATAGCCTATGAGAACTGGTGAATAGTGACATCTATCAATGACGAAACCTATAAACATCGTCCATTTGTCCTTATTAGGTAAAATGAATAAGTCAAGAATTTGACTAAATTATAGACATTTATCTTGAAAGAATTTGACTATTGGGCACTTACTTCACAAATCACACCTATCTTTTGGAACCCTATATATGATCATCAATAAGAACCATATAAGCTTATCCTCTATGAATGTCATGAACAAGTCGGATTGAAACAACTACAGTGAAGAAGACTAATAAACTCTTTTTGGACATAATAGCTAGATTAGGACAATGAACTCTTGCTTTATTATTTTGCTAGTGCTGAATGTTTATATGGTTTATCAAAAAATGAATGTTAAGTTCCCTATTTATCGATTGTCTTTACTCATTTTTGCACTTCAATAAAACTACAAGTGTTTATCCTCATTTGAAATATTAAAACAAAAAAATGAAAAAAGAAAAAAAATAATAAAGGAAAAGGAAAGGGAAAAAGAAAATGAAAAGAAATTAAAAAGAATAAAAGATAAAAGCCCAATTATGTGTGTGGAAACACCTGGGCAAAAGAGGGAAGATTAGATGAGAAATAAAAATAATGATGATGGTAATATGAGGCATGTGCTTGAATGAATACTTGTTATGAGCCACTCTTTGATTCATCAATTGATCATAGTACCGATATATAAGCAGCCAAACTTGCATTCTACCTAGAAAGATTTTGGTATAAGTTAATTCTCATGAAAAGGCAACAACAGTGTTAACCACATGCTAGTTCAGATCCAGAAGACTTGAAGTCTTGCACATGGGTTTAAGATGCTCAATAGCTCAACATGTCGGATGTACTATAGCCTTATTGAATCTCAATGCTCTCCAAGGCATATTAAAACTCACAGGTGCAAACTGAGGATCTATCCCAGTCACTGCTAATGGTCATTTAAAAATCCTAAAAGACCCATTTTCCACTAAGACACATGCCTACCTAAAACCACCTAAAAATCAAAGTATACATTCAGTAAAAGCCTTCCTTCTTTTTAATAAAACCTAAATCGATTTTCAACCCACTTCCATTCAATGCAACCTACCTTTCTCAAAATATTTGAACTAGGTTCCCCAATGCTACTCTTTTTTATTAAGACCCAAACTCATCATTGCCTTCATAGGACTAAACCAAGTTCCAAGAACACCCAAAAAAATATGTTCAAACCCTTCTTAATATCTTCAAAGAACCATCCATGTGAAGAGTAAACCACCTAACACTTAGCTTAAAACTCTGAACCCCTTAAATAGCCATTAGCTCAGTGCACCATCATCAAGATCTCTAGTTTCACCCATAAATGAGTTGGTCTTCTCACTATTGGACCTAGTATCTCCAGCTAAGGACAATAATTAGCTGACTCTCTCAGTGATACGAACCCTACCTATAATCGAGATAGAATGCGCATCCAACTTTGAAATTGTTGCCGAAGATCGATAATATAAGGCTGTAAAAATAGAACATACCCCTTGCTTATTAAATTAAAGCAAAATACCTAGTTATTAAAAGATGAACAATCACACAATTCTAAGTCTAATATAACCTAACAATTGTAGTGAAAGGTGGAAGTGAAACAATTCAAGTAAACTTGCAAAGTTTCAAAAGAACAAAGATAAGGGAAAACCTCACTTAATTGATTAAAATTGTCTAAAATTCACCAATTCATTTTACATATTGTTAGCCTTTAAATAGGCATGTAAACAGCCTAATCCTTAAAGGAAAAGGTTTTTTACTCTAGCATTAAATAGGAAGATACAAAACATCTTAACACAGTTTCAATTCCTTTTTTGACTTGAATTTGACTTGTTGACCTTGACCTTTGACTTTTTGACTTTTTTGACTTAGATTTGGAATATCCTTGAATCTTCCTTATTGACTCCAAAATAGAAAATAATACTAATATTCATCCAAATTCAAGCTAGTTAATTTTAGAATAGGAAATTGAGTTAATTAGCTTGAATTCTTCATTATACAACTCCAAACTTGCACTTGCCTTCAAATCCACAAATTTGCTTGTAATGTAAAGGACAAATGAATTTAATGCTTATTTAAATTTCTTTGTCTTTGATCTTGTCATTGGTCCCTCATAATGCAATGGATCACTTGCTTTGGTGTGCTTGCTTAGCTTGGTTGCATCATTCGAAAAAGACCTTTATAAAAAAATTGAAATAAACTCCTCCTGCCTTAGCCCCAAAAAGAAAAAAGAGCATTTAAAAGCCTAACACTTACCTTCATCATCTAACATGCCTATTTGCATTGCATCTAAACATGCATCTCATAGGAGAGTTAGCAAATGCTACTCTTTTTCGCATTTTAGCACCATCATCACTCCACACATACACACATTGTACATGTACCTCCAACAATAAAATGAGGTCCTAGCATTATCTTGCATAAAGATCATTAAATGCATCCATATATAAGCTTAAGAAAATGAGAAATGATCTTATTTTCATGAAGCATAATTATTCATTTGCACGCATATACATGTCCCAGGATGAGAAATAAGCTACCATTCATTATGTGGCACAATTATCATGCATACATTCATATAGCATAATCATCATCAGAGTACAAGTAGACATCCATCATCCAAAGGTACTAATGCTACATAGAAGCGACAATCACACAACACAAACAAGTGGTATAAATACAACACAAGGGACACATGCCCACACAACACCTAGAGTCTATGTTCTCAAAAAAATAATACAACACCAAGCAACTATAACCAAAAGCCTACACCTAGCCTCATGAACAACTACATCGGCCATAGGTGCCACTACAAGCAAGAACTAAATCCACTCAGTCATCCCACCATAAAGTGCAGGTGCCTCATCTCTAACCCTCATATGGATTCCTACAAGCTCTACCTTTAGCTGTATGATACGCTCATGATATGATGCTCACTCTCTCTCTTACTCCTAGCTGGCAATAATGTGTTGAGTTTGCATAAAATAAATATAATAATCATACATTAATGCATATATGTAAGCATGTGCATTTGCATAAATAGGGATAATAAAAAAAATGTACACTCTAAGCGCTAGTAAACTCAACAAAGTAATGCTAAGCACTCACTGTGCTACCATACCAAAACTAGGTTGTGGAAACAAGCACCTACAAGGTGAAACAAATAACACAAGAAATCAGAAGACAGACAAATTGAAGTAAAAAGGCTCTAAGCGAAGATAGAAAACTAACATAAGTAGTTTTAGGAGGCACAACACTCGATAAAGGCATATTGTAGATGGCAAGGTTTAGCACATGTCTAAGATTTTAGAAACCGCGACACTGTTTGAGCTCAAGGCTCTAGGGAACACACTAACCATATCATAAAGACATAGTGTGGAGATGAGGAGTCGCCACCTAGGGTAATAACTGAGACAAATCGAAGGTGGTGGTAACTCGATTCTCTAAAAGACAATTAGCACCATAACTAGGAAATTCTGGGAACAAAATACCAACTTCTTTTAATCTCATGTTATTTAAAATTAGTTTATGAATTATTATCTTATTCTCTAATTACATGCAAGTTCATTCAAACCCTAATTTAGCATACATCTAACTCCAAGGCAACTAGTCATGAAAGAGCACATAAAAAATGCATTCATAAGGCGTAACGGTCCCTTATATTAATTTACTCTACATTGATTTTAATTTAAAGTTAGCTAATTCTACATATTTTACTTAAAAAGTGAAATGAAACTAAAGGTAGGCCTATATTTTAATTAAATTAGTGAGCCTAAATCTACAAATTTTAATTCTAAAAATGGGCATAAATCTATTAAATTTTAAAAGAAAAAGAAGTTGAATTAGTGGGCCTAATTCTAATTAATTTTAAATCAAATGAGGTGATCTTAAATCTATATTTATTTTAAAAGAAATGGTTTAATGGGCTGAACTAAGTGTAAGTTAATTTTAGTAATTAAAAAGGTGGGCCTAAGTCTAAATTAACCTAATAAGCCTAAATTAATTTTAAAAGTTAATTAAAACCTAAAACCAATTTTAAAGCCTATTGTTAATGAGTTTAACTTAAGCGTGGGTTTGGGGCTCAAAACAAATAAAATAAAATAAATAAAACAAGCCGAAACAAATAAAATAAAACAAATAACAAATTAAAATAAACATACTGTAATTTCTAACTCTAATTTAATTTACGTGCAACCTAAATTAAATATGACCACCATTGATTTTAATTAGGGTTATCAAATTGAGCCAAGAAAGCTAATGGACTTATTAGTTAATTAAATGGACCTAAATCTAATTAATTGGGCTAATTAACTTAGATTATCATGGGCCTTAAAAGTCTATTCTAATTAAACAACAAACAAAAGGAACTAAAAATAACAAACAAACGAACAAAATAGATAAAAAGAAGTAAAATAAAAAATAGATAAAAAGAAGTAAAATAAAAAATTAACATAAAATAAAATAAAATAAAACATGTTTTCCTAATTATAACCAATTTCATATGAAACCCTAATTAAAATCTAAAGCCACATTAAATTTAATTGAATTTACCAAATGAAACCCTAATTTACTAACCAATTAATTAAAATAAAAACACATGCCACACACATAGGATTTCACTATTCCCACTATTGGGGCTATTATAATAACCTACGAAAAATAAAAATAAAAATTAATTACAACCCCTAAAAGCCAAATAAATAAAAATATAAAATAAGACAACCAATAAAATAATAAAAATAAAATATGCAGAAACCCTAAAAACTATGTTCAAATACAAAATGAAGATCCATGGCATTCCATGGATCTTCATGAGTCCTCCATGGTTTTTGTTCTCCACAGTGAATTCATATAACTCCATCCATAATCATAAACAAAAATAAATAAGGATTAGTAATTAAAAAAAATTAAAATTAAAATTAAATCAAAATAAAATAAAATAAAAATAATAAAACAAAATATAGTATTGATTCACCTCAGAAGGTGATCACCATTGATGAAAGCATGTGACTTTGTTGTGTTTGTCTGTGATTTTGGATTTATTTGGATGTGATTATGGCCAGGAACTAAAGAAAAGTACATGAAAAAAATCAAAGGAGGAAGGACTGTGTTTTGGCTCACGGCTAAAAATCAGAAAGTAGAGAAAAATAATAAAACCCTAGGAGCCTCCTCTGCTGTCATGACCCAAACCCAAGAGTCATGATCGGCGCTAGGGAACGGAAATTCACACGAATTTGAAACCCGTAGCAAGCCTTAAACACAACTAAACATTCAACAACATATAAAAATATCGCAGAATTAAAACTTTTAATAATATAACAAAAACTCCATACCATATAATAATAAAACATTTATACAAATTTTCAACTACACAACTTCAGTCTAAAACAACATTGCATACTACACAAGATATACTACTACTGCAGCGTCTAATAAAATACAAGAAAATATGACAGTTCAAAATTTACATAAGTCAGCTATGAAAGAAAGTGTTCGACGAAGAGAACTACTATACAAGGTCTGACTATAAGGATCCTGAAAAAAATAATTGAGGGGGGTCAAACCTCACTGAATGAATCATTATTATATATATGCATGTAACCTAATGCACGTACACTAATGCACGTACACCCAAGCATCAATAATAATATTTGTGTATTTATATTTATATAAATATACATACAATCCACACAGATGCTTGAAAATATTTTTCAAGATTTATTTAGCTGGAGGATCAGTGCAGAACCCTAAAAATTCCGCAACGTCGATCTCTGAACCTCACTAGCCAATAGGCTCACTTAAATACCAAAATATTTCTCTTTTCCAAATTGACAGTGGACTGGCCCCGAGACATTAAATCAACTGAGCTCCCGCAGTCTCACTGCTGGCATGACTGGCCCCGAGACACTAAATCAACTAAGCTTCTGCAGTCATACCACTTTCAACCACAATTTCAATAATTCAAGAATCATAAATTCCATAATATCGATCAAATATCAAACTCAGTATTCTAACGTACTGGTGCGCACACAGTCCTAGTGTAGCCCACTAGGTAGCACGTTCTACGGCTATCCTCCAAAATATTTTATTTCAAGCAAATATAGCTGAATAATTCACATTCAAGCTCAATCTAACCAAATACTTAAAATACTAAAAATTGAATTATTAAAAAATGGAGTAGTTACTGGAGTTGAAACTCGAAACGGTTTAAAAATTTGAGAACTCCGGAGGATAAGCTTTCATTTGAGACCAACGTCGCCGGCTAAGGTGGCCAGAATCGTCGCCGGCGAAGGGAAGAAGAATCTAGTGAAAGAGAGAAACCGAGAAGGAGAAAGAAAGAGATGGTGCGGCGGTGAGAAAGAAGAGGAAGGGAGAAGCTGGTGGTGGTGGCGTGGTGAAGAGAGGCGACAATGATGGTGGCTGGGTGGCTTAGACGGTGGCTGCCGGAAAGAGAAAGAAAGAAAGAAGTAGGGGGAAGAAGAAGAAGAAGAAGAAGAAGAAGTAGCAAAAAAAAAAAAAATCATGTTTTGCCTTTTTTTTTAATCTAATGATAATAATAATAAAAAATAATAAAATAATAACTTTAAAATAATTTAAAATTAAAATATCCCCTATCCAATTATTCTCACAAAAAAAAAAATATATATATATATACTTAATAATATTACAGTGTATTAAAATACACTAAGTTAATAATTTTACATAAATAATAATAATAATAATAATAATAATATTAAAATAATATTCAACACAAAATTTCAAATTTAATTTCACTAATAGTCAAATATCATAAATCAATAAAATAAAATAATTATTAACAATGCAAATCCCAAAATTTAATTTTATAATTTATAAAAATTCAAATTATAACAAAACTACTAAACATATTTAATAAAAATATTCCTTTCATCAAATACATAAATGTATATATAAATACTTACACATATTACTTATTATAATTTTTCGAGGCATTAAGAAAGTACTTTAAATTCATTATCTCTATAATCTTAAATAATATTTTGTGTGATTAGAATAATTATATATTTAAGGGAAATTTTATTTATTAATGATATCATTAAAATATCACATTTTGTTATAATTATTAGATTGTGCACCTAATGACATAAAGTGTAGTCTTAGAAAGTCTTCTCTCTACTTGTTGAGTCATGTATGTTACATATAAATATTTATTTATAATACCACCAACTTGCATTTTCACAATCAATTCCACTGATAATTTCCATGGTCTCACTCTTCCATTAATAATCTTGCCTAAAGATTTAATTATATTCTTGAGAACTAAATTCTCATATATATATATATCTATAATATATAAAAATGTACAAAGGGGAGGAAGGGACAAACAAAATTACAAAAAAATATTTACTCATTATTATATAAAAATTGAATAATTTCATCATTTACTAATAAAAGTAAAATTAAATTAATTAAAATATAAATTTGATTTGATAGAAAGTCTATTTCTTATTTTAATTAGGTTAACTTCTATTTTATCTCTAACAAAATTAAATGAAATTAAATTAATTAAAATGTAATTCTAATTTAATTGAAAGTAAATTTTCTATTCATATTAGGTTAATGTCTATTTTATCTCTAATAAAATTAAATTAATTTAACATATAATTTTAACTTAATTGAAAGTATATTTTATATTTTAATAATGTTAATTGCTATTTTATCTCTAAAAAATTAAATTATTTAAAAGTTTAGTGATAATTTTGTTAAAAATATACATTTTCTATTTTAATTAGATCCACTTAACTTTTATCTAATATAAATCAAATTAGATAACATAATTGTATAAATCTTATTATATCAAATTTGATAAGTAAATAATTAAACTCAAAATTAATAAATTTTATGAAAATAGGAAAAATATATAATTTGTTTTAAAAGTAGATATTCTGAAAAGTATATAATATCTCAATTTTGTTTTAAAAGTATAGGAAATGTCAATATTTTGAAGTGTGAGTTATTTTCACTTTTTAATAAAATAATGAATTTGAGATATTATTTATGTTCTGAATATTATTATAGTTATATCATGAATATGATTCTGATGGTAATATTATTATGGAAAAATTAAATGAGAATATTGTTATTTAATATTAAATTTTAAGTTATGGCGATCTCTAGAATTTTAATTGCATATTTATTTATATAAATGTTTATTTTGGGAAATACTGGTAGAACGGGCTACCAGATGGGTATCATCAGCACCGTGTGCATACTGGTAGTGATCTTAGAGTTGGACCCTTGATTGGATATGATATGAAAAGCTCGGTTGATGCATAGCTCTTGGGCAAATGGTAATTAAATGGCTAGGTTGATGCATAGCTCTTGGGCGTGTTTTAATGGATTAATTACTGGGACTGGTAGCTTGGTTGATGTCTAGCTCTCGGGAATGACCAGTAAATATTTGGAATAAGAGATTAACTACGGCTGGTAGCTGGGAGGAAGCTTAGCTCTCGGAAACCGACAGTCATTGGATGAATAAGAGAGCTAAGTGGCTATTAGAATTGTGGTTTAGAGTTCTTCACTTATTATTATATAAAATTAAATAATTTAGTCATTTACTAATAAAAGTAAAATTAAATTAATTAAAATATATATTTTAATTTGATTGAAAATCTATTTCCTATTTTAATTATGTTAACTTCTATTTTATCTCTGATAAAAATTAACTAAAATATAATTCTAATTTAATTGAAAGTATATTTCCTATTTCAATTAGGTTAACTTCTATTTTATCTCTAGTAAAAATTATAATTTAATTGAAAGTATATTATCTATTCTAATTAAGTTAATTTTTATTTTATCTTTAATAAAATTAATTTAATTAAAATATAATTCTAATATAATTGAAAGTATATATGTTCTTATAATAATTTGAATTTTTGATTATTAATAATATTATTATTTTTATTATTATTACTGATATTTCTATTTTTTTATGTTATTTTTATTGTTATTGACTTTATTAATGTTAATTTATTGTTATTATTAATGTGGTTATTTTATTTTATTTTGTGAATTATTATATATATATATATATTTTTTTTTTTTAAAAAAAAAAAAAAAAAAGAGGGCCATGGGTTGGTGGACAATTTAAAAAGGGAAGAGGGTCTTGCGCAGGTGAGGAGAGCAGCAGTAGCTGGGTTTTGGTTTGTGAGGGGTAAAAAATTCAGTTTAATACTAATTTTTTTTCTTTTTCGTTAAATACCCAAACAAACTCTAACCGACCCCAAATTTGAACTGTAACTTCACCTCACTCTCTTCTATCTCCCTATAATTTTTATTTTGCAAGAAAACACCCAAAAATTCAAAGAAACCGCCGGCCTTTTTTGTAATTTTTTACTATTCTGGAGGGTTTCAAGCGATGGGGTTGCCTCCATTTCATTCCTCTCATTGTCAGGAGTCTATTGGTACTGACTACGCATCAGATCTACACCCGCAGAATATTTGACGAATATTTTTATGTAATTACAGTTTATTTTTAGATTTAATTTTTCAGTGCATATTTTAGATTGTTTGAGGCTATTTTTGTGTTCTACTAATTATTAAGAATATTTTGGTATAAATTTTTTGTCCGGGTGTCATATTTTTTTGGTGAGATTATGGCGGGTCCCACTAAAAAATATAGTGAAATTGGGACTGGTCTAGAAAATTATAGAACTATTTTTATAAATTAGAATAAATTGTGTTGATTAATTTCCATAACTAGACCAAAGCCCAATTCCTCACAGATTTTGAGAAATAAATTCTGGAAAGTTTGCGGTGGAAATTAGTTAATTTCCATTTAAATTAGTTTAATTGTTGGAGATAAATTCCTATAGCCTCAAAAGTTATTTTAGGATATTTCTAAGTCCATGTTATAAATCCCTTGATTTTATAATTTTTTGAAATTTTGGAGAATTTTTATGAATTTTATTTATTATGCATAAACTTTTTTTAAATAAATATAATTTATTATAAAGAATACCAGAGTGGGAATATTGGAGACTAGGCAGACGAGGATACATTAGTCGGCTCGCTCCATTTATAAGTCAATATTTTAAAGTGTGAGTTATTTTCACTTTTTAATAAAATAATGAAATTGAGATATTATTTATGTTCTAAATATTATTATAGTTATATCATGAATATGATTCTGATGATAATATTATTATGAAAAAATTAAATGAGAATATTGTTATTTAATATTAAATTTTAAGTTATGGCAATCTCTAGAATTTTAATTGCATATTTATTTATATAAATGTTTAGTTTGGGAAATACTTGTAGAACAGACTACCTGATGGGTGTCATCAGGACCGCATGCATACTGGTAGTGATCATAGAGTTGGGCCCTTGATTGGATATGATATGAAAAGCTCAGTTGACGCATAACTCCTTGGCGAATGGTAATTAAATGGCTGGGTTGATGTATAGCTCTTGGGCGTGTTTTAATGGATTAATTACTGGGATTGGTAGCTCGGTTGATGCCTAGCTCTCGAGAATCGCCAGTAAATATTTGGAATAAGAGATTGACTGCGGCTGGTAGCCGGGAGGAAGCTTAGCTCTCGGGAACCGACAGTCCTTGGATGAATAAGAGAGCTAAGTGGCTACTAGAATTATGGTTTAGAGTTTTACCATAATTTTCCACTTAAAAACATTTTAAATAAAAGTTATTTTATTCCAAAGGTGTTTATGAGATTTTATGAATACTTTTAGATTTATAAAGATGATTTCGGTAAACTAATGGTTTTAAATATGAATTATAAATATTATATTTCCATAACATTATTTTAACAAAGGATATTTTCAAAACAACATGCACTTCTTTATATTAGCTTACTCAGTGAGGTCTGACTCCCCTCAACTATTTTTTTCAGGATTCAGGAAGTTTACTATTAGTTCTCTATCTCTGTGCCAGACTCATTCTTCACCAGCTGCTTTGTGTAGGTTATTATAAAGTTACTATTATTTGTGGAATAATTTGTTGGTAAATCTGGACACCGCAGTATTAGTGTTGGAGGTTTTGTCATTATGGTAACTCAGTGACTTTGATGATATTGGAGTAGTGGTGTTTGGAATATATTTTTGGAAGTGTTATTTATTTTTCACAGGTTTGGGTTTATTCCCGGAACAAAGGAAACTCTGTCGGATTGTCGTTAAAATTTTGAGAAAGTGGTTAATTTTATTTGATAATTTCCTTAAGGCTTACTACAGGTTTTAGAAGCTTCTTAGTTTCCCATTCCCTAGTGCCGGTCACGTGCCTTTTGGTTTAGGTCATGACAAAGTTGGTGTTAGAGCTTATGGTTGATTTTCTACTATTTTGGTCATTGAAATATGTCTTTTATTGAACTAATGCAGTGATTAGGGTGATAAATGTCAATTATTATCATCATTGCTTCTAGAATTTTGCATATATATCGGTTCCCTTGTTGTGTTTTGAACCTTGTTGGTTTTTGTATCTTTTGAAATGAGGCGAATGCGAATTGCTTCTACTGCATGGAAATTATATAATAATGAGCAGTCTTTTCAAGATAAAGTTTCAATTCTAGTCCCAGCCCCTACTCCACCCACTTGGTGTAAGGGTAAGTCACAGGCAGCTGTAACTCAGAGGCCAAAGCAGGCAACTTTTAAACTAGAACTTATTGCATTTGTTTATGGAGTAGCAAGGGTTGATGAGGGCTTGGTAGCACTTAACCAAGCATACTAATTATTTAACAAATGCTTCAATATTGGAATTAGGAGATATCAGACTTTGATGCAACTTTTTTGTATTCTAGGATTGGGAGAGTTCCATTTGATGGTACAAGAGATGCATTGGATTTTGTAAATACTATTGAGGCTAGGATTAGGACAAGATACACTGACTATTAAGGATAATGATTGTAGAGCTATCATTTTAAGCTGCAGCTCAAGACTAGTTTATGCAGTCAGTCTAGCCATATATGATTACCATGATATGGTTGGAGTTCAAAGAGTAATTTTTGAGACTTCAATAAGGGATAATTACAGATGCCAGCTATTGCACATAACTAGAAGAGAGTGGTCAGTTAAGGAGTACACCATGAGTTCTTCAGACTGTCACGTCATGTCGTAGACGTGTTTTAAAATACGAAAAGAGTAGTAGAGCTATATGTTACAAGATTGGGTCCAGCATATATTGGCATCTGAGTTGGGGACCAAAGTTTAGAGAGTTGTTTATGGATTTAGTTGTTTGGATTGATGGATTTTGATGTGATTTTAGGAATGGATTGGTTAACCTAAAATTATGTTACTTTGGATTACTAGGAGAAAGAAGCAGTTTTCAGAATCCCAAATGATGTGGGATTTTGATTCAAAGGCAATAAGAATTCAATGCCTCAGAATCTCACCATAAAATCTTATCTCTGCAATCACAACTAGAAAGATGCTTAGAAGGGGGTGTCAAGGATATTTGGCTATGGTCAGAGATATAAATGCAGATAAGGGGGTGGTTAAGAATGTACCGGTGGTGTATGAATTTCTGGATGTTTTTCTTCAAGAGCTACCAGGATTACCACCAGAAAGAGAGATAGAATTTTGTATTGATGTTGTACCTTATATAAATCCTATTTTTATTCCACCTTGTAGAATGGCGCCGATTGAATTAAAGGAGTTGAGAGAATAGTTGCAAGAGTTGCTTGACAAGGGTTTTATTAGAACCATTATATCTTTTTGGGGTGCACCAATATAATCTGTAAAAAAGAAAGATGGTAGTCTCCGACTTTGTATCGACTATAGACAGTTGAACAAAGTCACCATCAAGAATAAGTATCCTCTTCCGAGAATTGATGGCTTATTTAATCAACTTTAAGGAGCTTGATGTTTTTCCAAGATTGACTTAAGGTTAGGGTATCATCAGTTGAGAATTAGAAGTGGAGATGTACCTAAGACCGCATTGCAGATGAGATATGGTCATTATGAATTCTTGGCATGTCCTTTGGGTTGACTAATGCCCCGATAGCCTTTATGGACTTGATGAATTGGGTGTTTAGGCCATTCTTGGACCAATTTGTGATAGTATTTATTGATGACATCCTGGTATATTCCAAGAGTGAGGCAGGGCATGTTATGTATTTAAGGATGATACTTTAGACTTTAAGAGAGCACCGACTGTATGCCAAATTCTATAAGTGTGAGTTTTGGTTAGATCAAGTGGCATTCTTAGGCCATGTGGTATCTAAAGATGGAATACAAGTGGATCCCAAAAAGATTGAAGCCATTACAGAGTGGCCAAGACCTACAAAGGTCACTAAAGTGAGGAATTTTTTGGGTATAGCTGGCTACTATAGGAGATTTGTGAAGTATTTCTCCAAAATTACCGCACCTTTAACAAGGTTGACCCAGAAGAATACCAAGTTTGTGTGGACTGATAGGTGTGAGGAGCACTTTCAATTGCTTAAGGATAGGTTGACTTTAGCTCAAATGTTGACTTTACCTTCAGGAAATAAAGGATATATCGTATATTATGATGCCTCTCGAGTAGGATTGTGTTATGTATTGATGTAGAATGGAAGAGTGGCTGCTTATGCTTTCCGATAGTTAAAGAATCACAACCAGAATTATCCTACTCATGATTTAGAAATAGCGGCAGTGGTGTTTGCATTAAAAATTTAGAGGCATTACTTGTATTGTGTAACTTGTGAAATATACACTAACCACAAGAGCTTGAAGTATATTTTTCAACAGAGAGATTCGAACTTGAGGCAGAGAAGATGGATGGAACTTTTAAAATACTATGATTGCTCCATTTTTTACAATCCATGTAAGTCTAATGTAATAGCTGATGCATTGAGTAGAAAGTCAGCAGGAAGCCTTACTCATATTAGCTCGGAAAGGAGGCCAATCGTTAAGGAGTTGCATGAACTGATTGATTAAGGGTTGCAATAGAAGGTAACCAAGAAATGCCTTTTAGCTCAATTTAGGGTACGATCGGTATATCTGGATAGAGTTAAGCTAGCTCAGAGAAGGGACCTACAGTTACAAAGGATAATTTTTGAAGTGCAATAAGGTCAATTTAGAGATTTTGTTGTTGAAAGTGAGGGTGCACTGCGTTTGGGTACTAAATTGTGTGTGCCAGATGTAGATGAGTTAAGGAAGGAGATCATGAAGGAAGCTTATTTTTTTGCTTATATTGTTCACCCAGGCTCTACCAAGATGTATCATGATTTAAAAGATACATATTGGTGGAATAGGATGAAGAAAGATGTTGCAGAGTTTGTATCCAAGTGTCTCACTTGTCAGCAAGTGAAATTAGAATATCTGAGACCCTCAGGATTGTTGTAACAATTGTCCATTCAAGAATGGAAATGAGATATGATTGCTATGGATTTTGTGATTGGAGTGCCTCGTACCACTGAAGGTTATGATGCCATTTGGGTGATAGTGGACAAACTAACCAAGTTAGCTCACTTTTTTCCAATTAAAAAGACATACTCTACTGATAGGTTAGCAAGGTTGTACATCAATAGAATTGTTTGTCCTCACAGGGTGCCAAAAAGTATAGTGTCTGACAGAGGAACCACTTTTACCTCAATCTTTTGGCAAGAATTGTATAAGGCTTTAGGTACGAGACTTGAATTTAGTACAACTTTTCATCCTTAAATGGATGGTCAGTTAAAAAGGACCATTCAGACATTAGAAGATATGCTAAGAATGTGTGTGATAGACTTTGGTGGTCAATGAAATTTGCACTTACCTTTGATTGAATTTGCATATAACAACAGTTATCATGCAAGAATTGAGATGGCTCCATATGAAGCATTATATGAAAGAAAGTGTAGGTCACCTCTATGTTGAGAAGTTGGCGAGAGATAGTTAATAGGCCCAGAACTAGTGCAAGTGACTTCAGAGAAGGTTGCTCTTATTCAATAGAGATTGAGGACAACTTTTAGCTGATAGAAAAGCTATGATGATCCTAAAAGGAAGGATGTATCATTTTCTGTTGGAGACATGGTGTTTCTCAAGGTGTCTCTAATGAAGGGAGTAATGAGGTTTGGTAAAAAGGGTAAGTTAGCTCCAAAATATGCTAGACCCTTTGAAATTCGTTCAAGGGTAGGCAATGTGGTTTATAGACTAGTGTTGCTGCCAGAGTTGTCGCAGATTCATCTAGTGTTCCATGTCTCTATGTTGAGGAAGTACATTTCAGATCCTTCTCACATTCTCCAGCCACAGATAGTGGAGTTTTATGAGGATTTGTCATATGAAGAACATCTTGTGGATCGACAGGTTCGTCAACTCCACACTAAAGAAATTCATATGGTGAAGGTGCTATGGAGCAACCATACCATAGAGGATTGCACTTGGGAGACAGAAGTTGGTATGCAGAGCCGATACCCCTACCTGTTTTCTAACTGATGTAAAATTTGGGGACGAATTTTCTTAAGGGGGGAAGAATGTAATAACCCAAATTTTTTATTAATAATAATAATAATAATAATATTATTATTATTATTATTATTATTATTATTATTATTATTATTATTATTACTGATATTT
>CATIWM010036489.1:0-17694 GCA_949671775.1 Mallotus repandus | reverse complement strand
AAGTGAAAATTAATGAATATTCTAAGGAAGATAAATGAATCTGCAGTATATTCATTGATATTCACTTATATGTTCATTGATTTTTCAATGAATATATAGGTAAAGAGTAATAAATAGTCAGAAAAAAAGGAGGTTTGATGGAAAATAAAAAAGATGCGGGCGTTTTTTTTTCTCACATACAGTGACACCATGAATTTCAAGACAAAGGTTAATGAATTTTAAGGTGAACATCAATGAATCTATAGGTAAAGATAAATGAAATTGAAGTATATTCATTGATATTCACTTATATGTTCATTGATTTTTCAATGAATATATAGGTGAAGAGTAATGAATATGCGCAAAAAAAAAAAAAGACGTTTGACGTAAAATAAAAAAGATGTGCGTTTTTTTCTCACAAGTGTAATGACTCCTAGTTCATATTGCAACATGTACAGGGGTCCATGGTATAAGAACTGGTGCAGGTGAGCCTTTTAGATGCCAAAGTTGTTTGGTTCTTCATAATTTTACTGAATTTTTTTTATCGTTATTGGGCTCTACCTACATACATATAATCTTCTTCTATTGTTGCTTCTGCATGAATGTTTAACCATTCACCAAGGAGACTTTATGCTATCTCCCCCTCAGGAGGATCAGGTTGAATATGTTATGTTTTTTGTGTTGTGACACTTGTCATCATTCATCCAGCTGGAACTTTAGTTTTTGAAAAGAAGAGAGAGAAACTCAAAGAAGAGACAATCTCTCCTTAATATTTTGAATTATCAATAATAAAATATGATATTGGAGTAAAAAGAAGTGTGTGTAGTGAAATAAAAAAAGAAGTGTTATAAGTGAAGATAGTTGTTGAAATAATAAATTTTATGATTTCTTAAAAAATATTATAAATTTTATGATTTCTTAAAAAATATTATAAATTTTAATAATTCAACACATAAGTGTAGGGGTGTAATCGAGTTTAGTCGAGCTTTGATTAGTTTAGGTTTGATTCATTTATAATCGAGTCAAGCTTGTTATGCCACTAAATGGTCACGAACTGTTTGCGAGTTTAAACGAGCCTAAACGAACTTAAAAAAAAAAATGATAAATTAAAATTATACATTGAAAAATTGAAAATATATTATTTACGAAAAAAATTATAATATGTTTTATAAAAATTATGAGTTTATTCTAATAATATATTTTTTAAAATATTTTTTACAATAAACATTTATATATTATATATCTAAAATCAAATTATTATACATTAAAATTACGATTTGACTCACGAACTTCTATTTAAGCTTATTCATGAGCTTCACGAGTTGAGCATTGTATAGTTTGAGTTTTGCTCGTTTATTAAAGGAGCTTCAATATATGTTGCGATCAAAACCCGCAAGTGCACGGATCGTAAATTGTAGCACAATAGATATCGTTCCCTTGAAGACTATATATTGAGTACTAATATTTTTACTTATATTTTTAGCTAGTAAATTAAATAAAAGTGAATTTTGTAATAAAATAAACAAAACAATCTAATTAAATTGTAATCAAATAATAAAGAGTTTAGGTTTAGTTTCACTATTCCAATCCGATCATGAACACTTTGACAAACAAAAACAATGATTTCAGTTAAGGGTAATTGTTCTAAAATACCTAAAGACTCTCTCGAGTTCAATTAAGCATGCAAAAATTAAAATTTAACATACTCTCATGGTTAAGAAGTTAATCTAAACTCATTAAGTTCCTTAATAATTAATTTACCACCATAGACCCCTGCTTACTGTCATGGTTCCCCGTAGAGCTCGCCTACTCTCGTGGTCGAGTGGTCTAAGTCTTATGAGTCTTAAGCTAATAAATTCCCCTAACTCTCGATGGTGAATTTACCTATAAACATGCAAATAGACCTAAAATGATAACAAGACATTAAGCTCAACGTATCGAATTAACTAAAAATCAAATTAAATAATAAAGCTCTTGTGTTCAATCACATCATGGAATAGTTACTTCTAACCTGAACCCTAACGAAATTTTAGCCATACATAGTTGTGACGAAGCAATCAAACATAATTAAAAGACATAAAAGATGAAGAAATAAAGATAAATCTTCTTGAATCCTTGCAAATTCCTTGCTTACACTTGCTTGTTGCCTCTTGAATGCAGAATTCTTCTGTAAAACATCTCTTTAACCTCTTTTTATAAGGTAGAGTTGATGAGAGTCCTTTTTGCCCCTGAATTCTCTTTCCCTTCTAAGGTAGGAAAACCTTTAATTTCAATATGGCTTTAATAAGCCATGTTGAATATTATGTCACGTTGCATGTTGAGTTTCCAAATGATTACACGGGTTTGGTCATGCCATGTCACATGTTGTGTTGAATTGCTTTCTTTCTTTTACTTTGGTAGATAACCACACGGTATGGCACATGGCTTGATGAAGGCATGTCACTTCCACTTTGCTCCATTCCTTGCTTGACATGATTTAACAAGCCATGTTGCATGTTATGTTGATACAAATCTTCACTCTTATTGGATTTCCTCTTAGACTTTACTACAAAAAGGGAAAATAAATTAATATTAAACAAAACTTCTTAAAATATGCTTTAAACAATAAAATCTTAATTAAATACTAATACGAATATCTTTCCCATTTAAACTTAAATTTCACCCAAATAACATTATTTATTAATTCAAAAATCATTAAAATTCAACTCAAAAAATATGTAAATATTACATACATCAATATACGAGCTCGAACGAGCTTTTATCAAGCCGAATACCGAGCTACTTGCGAGTAGCTCGTCTCATTTACACCCCTACATAAGTGTTTATAAGTGAATGTTGAATTATGAGGAGGGACACTTGTCAAATTTTGAACTTAATTATTTTGGAGTTCAACATTTAGTATATACTAGTCATGAATTCGCACTTTACGCAGACTGTAAATAATATATATTTTAAAATAAATAATTAAATAATTTTAATAAATTAAAACTATAATTTAATTAAATATTAAAATGAGAACTTTAAAAGTTATTGTGATAATTTTAAAAATATTTATTATAGATGAAAACTAAAAGAGGAACGCCAAGAGGAAAAAAAACAACTCAACTTGTTATTGTTGCTATTAATTCAACGAAATAATATAAATTTGGCAAATAAATAAATTATGTAAGTAATTTATATCAACACTTTTTTTTAACAACTAGTAGAAATGGATATCCAACCCTATTATCTTCAACATGATATCAGTACTTTTTACCACTTGAATTAATCGTGGAGACTATATCAATAATTCTAAAATGTCATTTGAGTGTGTATATATATAAATACAAGTGGACCTACCTATCAAATTATAAAGCGTAGCTATATTATAGCTATTTTTCATGTCTATTTATAATAATTAGATTTTTTTTGCTTAATAAAGTCTTTTTAGTTAACTTCTGTAAGTTCAATATTTTACTCCAATTTATTATATTCTCTAGAAGATGAGCTAATAATTTTGCGTTCATGTAAAAAATGAATACGAAATTTGCATTTGTTGTACTCCTAATACAAATTTTAACAAAGAAATCACATTTATTTACTCTATAAACAACAAATGATCTTATTGTCATTTATTGATTTGAAGATGCAGTCTAATTTTTTAATTGATCAAACATTACATTCAACAATATGCTAGTTAATAATTTAAGGATAATATTTGTTGTACTCCTAATACAAATTTTAACAAAGAAATCTCATTTATTTACTCTATAAACAACAAATGATCTTATTGTCATTTATTGATTTGAAGATGCAGTATAATATTTTAATTGATCAAACAGTACAACAATATGCCAGTTAATAATTTAAGGATAAAAAAAATTATTAGGTAGGTAGTAAAGTTTCACCACTTTAGTAAAAAAAAAGTTTCGCCGCGCTGAAGTTTGTATCTATTTTAGGAATTTTGGAATAGGGTTTTTAAATATTTATGCCATCAACTTAAGTCATTTTTGCTATCCAATTTTAAAATTGTGGTGAATTAATTTATAAATTTTACTCATCTCAAATTTGTCCACAGTCAAAATTGCATGTGCTAGTGATGATGTGGCCTATTAACGTGTGCAACTAATTACACATGTGGAAGTAAAAAAAAAAACTTAAGAATAGACCAAAACGTTTTGATCTTTAGAAATGGCACTGCATCCTTTTTTTAGGTTCCAAAATCTCTTTCTCCCCTATTCTTCTTCACCGAAGACTATGCAGTTGTTACTGAATTATTTGTGCACATCTCGAATGTTGAAGAAGGCGAAACCGATGCTGAATTATTTTCACACAACCCAAATGTTGAGGAAGGCAAAAGTGATGCTGACAAAGGCAAAAGTGATGCTGACAAAGGCAAAAGTGGAGTGACACAGAACAACCCTCGCAGAAGTTAAAGCTTTATGACATTGACAGTGCATTCAAGAGAAAAGAAGAAGAGGAGTTCAAGAGCAAGCAGGAAGAGGACTTGAAGAAATACAGGGAAGAGCTTAGGGCTTTTGAGGTACGATTAAATTAAAGTAAAATTGCAAACTCCTCCTTACAATCAATTCAATGAAGTGTGTGTGTGTGTGTATATATTGGTGTGTTGCTTGTACTCAGGGTTTTGATGTGTAAACTTTTTCTGAAGGAGTTGTTCTTATTCTGATTGGTAGGACCAATCCACCTTGATTGGGAATCAGACCCATTTACCCAAAGCTGTAAGGAAGCTATTAAGTTTGCTAATTAGCAACAAAATAAAAAGGTGAGAAGCTTTGTGAAACTTCAATTTCATGTGTTGAATAACTGATGAAGATGAGGCAAAGAGCACTAAATAATCGAAGAAGAAGAAGAATAGGAGAGAAAGGGTCTTTGAAAAAAAAAAAAAAATATTTTGCCCATTGTAAAGACCAAAACAGTGAGTTTTAGTTTTTTTTAAAGTTCTTTTCTAGTAACCATTCATTGTCAATCCAATGACAAATTATTCCCGCCAATGATCACTACAAATGCATACACGTCCATCAAAATTCATAAATGATTTTTGTAATTTTTTTTCTTGTTTATATAAATTAAATAATGCACATTTTAATGTATTTCTAAGCACATGTTTAACTTGCGGATTTAATGCTTTTTTACTATAATTAACAAAACTAATTTCACCAAAACTAAAAGATAAATAGTCCATACTAATCATTCTAGCTAATTCTAATTTATTTTGTTCATCACTATATTTAAATAAATGAGAAGAAGTAGAGGATGTTGCGTACCCAAAAATTTATGTTTGTCTTTGTTCAACACCAATTTGTGTTGGATGCTTGTTCATCAAATGCCTTCTAAATGTGTCATAGCCATCTCCACTTTTAAATTTGTGATAGATATACATCAACATTGCCATCCATATTTCTTTGCCACTTAAAATGAACTTTGGAAATATCCGATTGTGATTGAATTTTTTCTTTTCACCTTATTGTGGAATATTTGTTGTAAGTTCTTCCACACAATCTTCTTGACTTTTTGTATTGGAAAATCATCTTTGCAAATTATCCATCATATTATCTAAATCAACAATATTTGGTTATGATTCACCAAAAAAATTGTAATGACATTAATAAAAAATTAATTAAGAGAATATTGAGATTATAATTGAACAAATAATATATTAGATTATAATAGAATAAATAGTAAATATTGAATATTTAATGGGTAATTTGAGAAAATATAAAGAGAATATTGAGAGACGTAGAGAATTGAGAGAAATTTTTTTGTGAGGAAAAATAACTCCCCCTCAAACTTATTTATACACACCAAAAATGATTTTTTAAACTTCCTGAAATATCCCCATAAAATAGATTTTTATGGTTGTTATTTTGGATAAAACTGTCTTTTATTTTTTTATAAAAAATAAAAAAAAGTATATATTATAAATATAATTTGGGGGGTGGAGGGTGTTGTACGTTGGGCCTTGCCCCCCAACGGTTAGTTAAAAAAAAAAATTCTTTTTTAAAAAGAAATATTTAGTGGTTCAAAATCTTAGATGAGGAAGAATCAACTCAGAACTGGTTTCCCCTATGGGTTAGGGCCGGTTTAGCCTGATTCCGGGTTTGACAGGTTCTAGGTCAAAACTAGTCCTTGGCCAGCCTAGTCTAAAAGGTAGGACATTAATAATTTTTTCTATTATTTTTTATTACTGTAGCCTGCAGTGGCACCTCATCATATCAAAAATCACACAGAGTGTGTGAGTACTAAGTTGCTGATGTTCTATATATCATAAGCTTGTAATTCACTTAGTATGAGAATTCTCTACATTTGAAGAAAATGGCACTAAATGATTCACTAGCTTCCATAGAACTTCTCTCTGTGGAGAACCCAAACTCTGGAAGATCACAGATTATTCAATCATTTCAGAACCATTTCCCACCTCCTTTTCTTAAAAAGGTACGTTTCTCTTCGTTTTTTGCATTATGTTTTTTGCATTTTTAGATGATCATCGTCATATTTATGCAATCAACAGGTGTTGGAGAAAATCAAACTTTATCCCGATTTGATTTCAAAACTCGCATAAATCCAAGTATTTGTTAAAAAATGTGGTTAATGTCTTCTTTAAAGAGAATTTAAAAGTATAGTTTACCTTTGTTTTGATTTTTTTTTTCATTTTACTTGAAAAGGATAAAAGTTTTCTACATCTTTTACATTAAAATGGCTACTGTATCCTATAAAATTTCTTGGCACCACTTCACCTTCAGGATCAATTTTTGCAGCTTTAATCATAGAAATTGTTGTAAAATTTTCTATGATATTTGTTACCTCAGCTGTGGCAACTGATGCGAAAGCTGTAAGTATCACATCTATCCAAAATTATACCTTTTCCATGTTTCATATAATTTTATTTTTATACTTATTATTGTCTTATTCTTTTTGGCAGATTTTTACATTTATTTTTGTCGTACTCTTTTTAGTAGATAAGAGAGTCAGTTGGTATAACAATTGGTTCTATAGTATGTATAACATCTATCTAGGTCGGGTAAGCCAAAAAAAATTACTACAAAAAATTCAACTATGTTCTAGGTAGCTAATTGGTTTTTCATTAGTGGCCAGAAATAATAGGACCAAAACTACATTTTGAGGGTCTAGATAATATGCCCAATAGTGAGTCAAAAAACAATCAGTATCAGACAACATTTTAAGTATGTTTAAGCATTAAGAATAAGGTACTAAGGTCCATTAAACTTAATTATAAGAGTCTTTATCAAGACCAGAAACACACATTAATAATCCAGAGCTATTAATTAACGACCTGTCTTGCATCAGATAGATCTATGAACCCTGCAAGGACTAGCCATTATTAGTGGATATTATGAGGAGATATGGATATACTTTGTTGGCTCAGTGATTGAAGCACTGCTTGGATTAGGGTGTTACAAGCTCATTTAAGTTACTAATAAGGCAAGTTCTCCAGATTCACTATCTACCGAACTTCAAAGCAACATACGCAATATCAGTAAGCAATCTTTAAATGAGGATCCCCTTCATGTGCTATGAAACAATTGGTGTTGTATGCAACTCCTTACAATTTCTATCATCAATCCTGACTCTTTGGGCCCTCCCTCCAACTGTTAGTTAAAAAAAAAAATTTAATACTTGGCGGTGTACAATTTCAGATGAGGAGAAATTAACTTTGAATCGATTTTCCCTACGAATTAGGGCCAATTCAGCCTGATTTTGGGCTTCACCGATTCCGGGTTGATTTTGGGTCAAAACCAACTTTTGGCCCGACCTAGTCGCAAAGTTATGATATCAATAATTTTTTTGTTATTTTTGCTACTGTAGCCTGCAGTGGCACCTCAGCATATAAAAAATCACACAAAATGGCACTAAATGATTCACCAACTTCCATAGAACGTTTCTCTATGGAGAACTTAGACTCTGGAAGATCAAAGATTGTTCAATCATTTTGGAACCATTTCCCACCTCGTTTTCTCAAAAAGGTATGTTTCTCTTCATTTTTTGCATTTTATTCTTTGTATTGTTAGATGATTATTGTCATATTCATGCAATCAACATGTGATGGAGGAAATCGAACGTTATCCCAATTTTATTTCAAAATTTGCATAAATCCAAGTATTTGTTAAAAAATGTGGTTAATGTCTTCTTTAAAGAGAATTTAAAAGTATAGTTTACCTTTGTTTTGCTTTTTTTCATTTTACTTGAAAAAGATAAAAGCGCTCTACATCTTTTACATTAAAATGGCTACTGCATCCAATAGAACGTCTTGGCACCACTTCATCTTTAGGATCAACTCTTGCAGCTTTAATCATGAAAATTGTTGTAACATTTTCTATGATATTTGTTACCTCAATTGTGGTAACTAATATGAAAGTTGTAAGTATCACATTTATCCAAAATTATACCTTTTTCATGTTTGGTATAATTTCATTTTTACACTTACTATTGTCTTATTCTTTTTGACATATTTTTACACTTATTGTTGTCTTATTTTTTTAGTAGATATGAGAGTTAGCTAGTATAATAGTTGGTTCTATAGTATGTATAACATCTATTTAGGCTGAGTAAGCCAAAAAAAAAATTCCTATAACAAATTCATCAATATTCTAGGTAGCTAGTGGTTTTTTCATTAGTGGCCAGAAATAATATAGATCAAAACTACACTTTGAGGGTTTAGATATTGTGCCCAATAGTGACTCAAAAAAATCAGCATCAAACAAAATTTTAAGTATGTTTAAGCATAAATAATAAGGTACTAGGGTCCATTAAACTCAATTATAGGAGTCTCTATCAAGATTAGAAACACACATTAACAATCCAGAGTTATTAACTAACGGCGAATCTTATCTTTTCTAGACCAGTGTCAAGCAGATCTACGAACCCCATAAGGACACTAGGACTAGCCATTGCTAGTGGATATTATGAGGAGATGTGGATATACTTTGTTGGCCCAGTGATTAGAGCATTGCTTGGATTAGGGGTCTTATAAGCTCATTCAAGTTACTGATAAGGCAAGTTCTCTAGATTCACCTTCTATCGAAGTTCAAAGCATCAGACGTAATATCAGTAAGCAGTCTTTAGACGAGGATCCCCTTCATATCCTATGAAACAACTGGCGTTGTATGTAGCTCTTTATAATTTCTAGCATCAACCATGACTCTTTGGGTCCTCCCCCCAACGGTTAGTGAAATTTTTTTTTGATATTTAAAGGTTCACGATTCTAGATGAAGAGGAATTGACTTTGAATCAATTTCCCCTACGGGTTGGGGCCAATTTTGCCTAATTCTTAGTTTGATAGGTTCCAGGCCCGGATTTGACCGGTTGGTTTCGGGCCAGAACTAGCCCTTGGCCCAGACTAGTCGCAAAGTTACAACATCAATAATTTTTTCTATTATTTTTTGCCACTGCAGCCTACAATGGTAACTCAACATATCAAAAATTACATAAAGTGTGTGAGTACTAAGTTGTTGTTGTTCTATATATCATAAGCTTGTAATCCACTTAGCATTGAGAATTCTCTACATTTAAAGAAAATGGCACTAAATGATTCATCAGTTTCCATAGAACTTTTCTTTGTGGAGAACCAAGACTCTAGAAGATCACAGATTGTTTAATCATTTCAGAACCATTTCCAAATCCTTTTTTAAAAAGGTATATTTCTCTTCATTTTTTACATTATATTCTTTGCATTGTTAGGTGCTGGAGGAAATCAAACTTTATCCCAATTTGATTTCAAAACTTGCATAAATCCAAGTACTTGATAAAAAATGTGGTTAATGTTTTCTTTAAAGAGAATTTAAAAGTACAGTTTACATTTTTTTGCTTTTTTCATTTTACTTGAAAAAGATAAAAGTGCTCTGCATCTTTTACATTAAAATGCCTACTGCATCCTATAGAACGTCTTGGCACCACTTCATTTTTAAGATAAACTCTTGCAGCTTTAATTATAGAAACTGTTAACATTTTCTATGATATTTGTTACCTTAATTGTGGCAACTGATATGAAAGTTATAAGTATCACATATATAAAAAAAATTATACATTTTCCATGTTTCATATAATTTTATTTTTCCATTTTGAACCGAAACCAACGGTTAAAGGTTCCATGAGACTGAAGTCAGCCCTGAACCGGTCCTTTCCTGATGGAAGAATGGATGGCGCATGAGTCTCTCTTCTGAGACTTGGACTAATGAACTCTGTAATTTATACTCTCCAACCTTCCTTTATACCCTAGAGGTTGACCCTTGCCACAAGTTTTATGTTGACATGACTTTTTATTGAGTGGACCTACCCGAAGGAAGGACAAAGAAATGGTCGGGGGAAATAAAGTAGCTAAAGTGGTCGATTTTGCAAGCTTTTCCAACCATTGCTGGATGTGAACCAGTTTTCCCTACGGGTTAGGGTCAATTCAGTCTGATTCCAGGTTTGATCGGTTTTGGGCCCGGATTCGATCGGGCTGGTTCCGGGCCAAAACCAACCCTTGGACGGCCTAGTCACAAAGTAACGACATTAATAATTTTTTTACTATTTTTTGCTACCGCAGCCTGCAATGGCAACTTAACAAATCAAAAATCACAGTGTGAGTACTAGGTTGCTGATATTCTATATATCATAAGCTTATTGTTCACTTAGCATTGAGAATTCTCCACATTTAAAGAAAATGACACTGATTCACCAATTTCCATAGAGCTTCTCTTTGTGGAGAACCTAAACTCTAGAAGATCACAGATTGTTCAATCGTTTCAAAACCATTTCCCAACTCCTTTTCTCAAAAAGGTATGTTTCTCTTCATTTTTTGCATTATGTTCTATGCATTGTTAGGTGCTAGAGGAAATCGAACTTTATCCCAATTTGATTTCAAAACTTGCATAAATCCAAGTATTTGTTAAAAAATGTGGTTAATGTTTTTTTTAAAGAGAATTTAGAAGTACAGTTTACATTTTTTTTGCTTTTTTTTTTCATTTTAAAAAGCGCTCTGCATCTTTTACATTAAAATGACTATTGTATCCTATAGAACGTCTTGGCACCACTTCATCTTTAGGATCAACTCTTGCAACTTTAATCATAGAAATTGTTGCAACATTTTCTATGATATTTGTCACCTCAATTGTGGCAATTGATATGAAAGCTCCAAGTATCACATCTATAAAAAATTATACCTTTTCTATGTTTATAATTTTATTTTTCCATTTTAAACCGAAACCAGCAGTTGAAGGTTCCATGAGACTGAAATCGGCACTGAATCGATCCATCCCTGATTGAAGAATGGATGGCCCAAGAGTCTCTCTTTTGAGACTTGAACTGATGAACTCTGTAATTGATACTCTCTAACCTTCCTTTATACCCTAGAGGTCGACTCTTGCCACAAGTTTTATGTTGACCTAACTTTTCAGTGGGCGGACCTACTCGAAGGCAGGACAAAGAAATGGTCGGGAGCAATAAAGTAGCTAAAGTGGTTGGATTTTACGAGCTATTCCAACCATTGCTGGATGTGAACCGATTTTTCCTACAAACTAACATCAGTTTAGCCTGATTTCGGATTTGACCAGTTCCAGGCCCGAATTTGATTGGACTGGTTCAAGGCCAAAACCAACCCTTGGACAGCCTAGTCGCAAAGTTACAACATCAATAATTTTTTTTGTTATTTTTTTGCTGGTGAGAAAATAACAGTTTTTTCCTTTTTATCAAGATACCCTTTGGGACCCACCTAAGCCTTTTTTTGGGCTCGCCATGGAATTGTAGTAGCAGTTTGCAAATTTACGACATCAAATATTCTTCCTGTTATATTTTGATATTGCAATGTGCTCGGTCACCTCAGTTCTCCAAAAATCACACGGAGGGTATGAGCTGATGCTCTATTTCTATACATATATATATATAGTAACCTTGTGATTCAAGCAGCATTGGCAGTTTTCTCCATTTCAAGAAAAAGGCCATGACACTCAACAATTCACCGACACTTCTCTCTGTTGAGAACCAACACTCAGCCAATGTTCAATCATTTAAAAAACAGTTTCCCTCTCCTTTTCTTAAAAAGGCATATTTTTTCTCTTCATTCTTTTCATTTTTGTTCTTCGCATTGTGTTGATGATCGTCGTGTTCATGAAATAAACAGGTGCTCGCTGAAGTGGTAGCCACCTAGCTACTTGATGGTGTTTGTCACCTGCGGCTCTGCTGCCATAAGTTCGAGCGATGAACAAAGAATCTCGACACTTGCAGCTTCAGTGGCTGGAGGACTCATCGTCTGTGTCAAGATCTACGCAGTGGGTCATGTATCCGGTGCACATATGAATCCAGCTGCAACTTTCGCTTTTGCTGTTTATAAGCATTTTCGGTGGATAGAGGTAAGTGGCGTTGTTCCCTGTGTGTGGGTATTTGTTTGCCAATAATGTTTTAATAATTTTAGAATATTAGAATTTATTTTATTTACTTATATTGTTAATTTGTATATTAATGTATATAATACCAAAATATTTTAACATTATGTATCGGAATTTTTAAAGTATTATAACATTTGTATTGATATAATAATATACATGTAAATAAAATTATTTCAAATCTTTAAAATTATTTATATATTTTTTTAAAAAAATTATTTATATATTAAAAATCATTAATTTTTTTTAAAAATATATATTATAGTTAATTATTCTAAAAGAATAATTTTAGTATATTAATATAATATATTATTATTTTATAATTTTAGTACATAAATTTAAATTATTTAAATTTTATATATTTTAATATGTATAGCTAATAATTATTGTGATATTATCTTCCAATTATAAACAATAAGTGTTTGTTATTAATGATTCGGTCCCTAAACACTTATAGTAGTAAAATATTTTTCATGATAGCTAATTATAGATAAATAAAAATATATAAATTTAAATAATTTAAATTTATGTGTTAAAATTTAAAATTAATAATATATTATATAAATATATTAAAAAATTATTCTTTTAAAATAATTAACTATAATATCTTATTTTAAAAAATTTTAATAATTTTTAGGATAATAACTATTATCCCTTTAGATTAGACTATTACCATAACTATTAAATTTTGATTAGGTTATTTTATCAAATTTTAATATTTTAAGAATATACTATTAGTCAAAGAAACAAATGATAGTCAAACTCCAAGAAATTCCAAAAATCAATATTAGGTAAAATACATTCTTTCACACTTGAACTTTATCATTTTGGTCTATTGTACACCTCAATTTTATTTTTTTTCTATAATACGTTTAAACTTTTATTTTTTTTCCTATTACACGTATGAATTTAAATTTTTTTATTCTATGGAACATATGAGTTACCAACGTGGACACCGGTATGGACAAACACTTAAAATTCAATAGAATTAAAAAATTTAAATTCATAAGTATAATAAGAAAAAAATAAAAGTTCATACGTATAATAGAATAAATATAAAGTTGAGGTGTGCAATAGATCAAAATGATAAAATTCAGGTGTGAAAGAAGGTATTTGGCCTAAATGTTTGGGTATTAATAAGAAATTTTGACAATAAACAAATATCATATAGGCCCCCTGTTACTTTATCATCCATTCACTTTTACCATCTTCCCCAAACACCTCTAGCTAAGTAGTAGTCCAACCACAGCGTCACACCCATACACCAGCATACAGTGGTTGTCGCCTTGCAGCCACAGTCATCACCATCATTGCGACCACCACAAACACTATCGCCACAAACGCCACCATCACAGAGGACACCACCATAGACGCTGTCGCCACCACATTACATATCTACAACAATTAATAACAACACTACCACCAATCTCAAGATCAATAACAGCCACAACAATAATAATAAAACAAAAAGAGACATCAACAAGAACAAGATCAATAACAACAATCACTATTTAAAAAAAAGAAAGTGATGGTGGCGTTCTTTAAGCGAAGACAGTAATAGATCATGGCCTCCATCGTCTTTTTCACAATTGGTTGTGTCATGCTCACATGATGAAAATATTCCTTTTTTTTTTTTTTTTAATGGTGATTGTGAATTTAGCGGTGTATCCATGGTACTAATAAGTAAATAAGTAATAAATATAGATTTTTTTTTTGTTGGAATTGTAATTTATTTTAATTTAAATAATTTGAAATTTTTATAAATTTTTTATACTATAAAAATGAAGTCATTCTACAATACAAATATGTGTATCTATACAAATGCAATTATAACCGTTAGATTACTACTAATCTAATTATAACCATTGATATATTTTGTAAGTATTGGTATACAAAAATAATCAATGGTTATAATTAAATAAAAATAAATCCAACGACTCTAATTTCATTTGCATAGGTACAAACGTTTACACCGTAGCAAGAGCCAAAAATAAGAGATTATATTAAGAATGGTATAATATTATATTGAGGGTATAAATGTCTTTATTTTATTATTTAACTATGTTTTTAATGGAAGGATGAAATAGTTGATAAAAATTAAAATTAAAGGGGTTTTTAGTTATTTTTTTTAAAAAAAGGGACTGAGTAGCAATTATAGTCAAACCTTAGGGAGCTAATAGTAATTATCTCTAACTGTTAACATATAAATAATTTTAAAGATTTAAATTAATTTTATTTACATGTATATTAATATGTCCTTTTACAGTACAAACATTTGTATCAATATAAATACAATTATGACCGTTAGATTAATATTTATTTAATTATAACTATTTATATATTTTACATGTATTGATACATATGAATATTCAATGATTGTAATTAAATAGACTCTTACTATGGTGCAAATATTTGTATTTATGCTAATAAAATTAGAGCAGTTAGATTTATTTTTATTTAATTATAACCATTGATTATTTTTGTGTACCAATATCTATAAAATATATCAATAGTTGTAATTAAATTAATGGTAATCTAACGGTTCTAATTGTATTTGTATAGATACACATGTTTGTATTGTAGAATGACTCAATTAAATAAAGATTAATTTGTGATTCTAATTTCATTTGTACATATACAAACATTTGTACATTAGTAAGAGCCCAATATAAATATTAAAATATTTTAAAAATTCTAATACATAATGTTAAAATATTTTGATATTATATGTATTAATATACAAATTAATAATATAATAAAAGAAATCAATTTTAATACTTCAAAAATTATGAAAAGTTATTGGTGATTAAATAAATTTATGTAGTAATCTAACATACCATAAATACATTTAAGCATTAAATATAATATTGAAAATAAATTTTTAAATTTTTTACTAGTATGGACTAATTTGTTAACTAACTAAATTATCAAGTAGTTGTTTATAATTTTCATTGTGATATTTGCTTACATCTCAGATAATAGGGGTGTGAATGAAATTCTTAACGTTAATTTATCTATTATTGCAAAATTTAGGGGTAAATTGACCAAAAAGGTAAAAAAGGGGGATTTGAACCTTTTCAAATAGTTTAAGGACCAAATTGATTTTTTCCTAATTTGATTTCAAAACTTTCATAAATTCAAGTATTTGTTAAAAAATGTAGTTAATGCTTTCTGTAAAGAGAATTTAAAAATATAGTTTAGCTTTGTTTTGATTTTTTTTTTCCATTTTACTTAAAAAAGATAAAAGATGTGGAGTTTTATTGAAGGTAACATTTTATGCAGCAGCTCAATTAACAGGAGTAATTTCTGCATCTTTTACATTGAAATTGCTACTGCATCCACTAAAATATTTGGGCACGGCTTCACCCTCAGGATCAGTTATTGCAGCTTTATTCACGGAAGTTGTTATAACATTATGTATGATGCTTGTTACTTTAGCTGTGGCTACTGATGCAAAAGCTGTGAGTATCACAACATCTATCCAAAATTGTGTCTTTTCCTTATTTCATATAATTTAATTTTTACACTTATTATTATCTTATTCTTTTTGGCAGATTTTTACATTTATTGTTATATTATTCTTTTTGGCAGATAAAAGAGTTTGTTGGTATAACAGTTGGTTCTACCGTATGTATCACATCCATTTTGGCCAGGTAAGTCAAAAAATTTACTACAATAAATTCAACAATATTCTATATAGCTCTTGGTTTATTCATTAGTGGCAAGATATAATTTCCATCAAGAGAAACACCCATTAATAATCCAGTGTTAACTAACTCTCTCTCCTATCTTTTTTAGACCAGTATCAGGTGGGTCTATGAACCCAGCAAGAACACTAGGACCAGCGAGTGCAAGTGGATATTACAAGAAGATATGAATATATTTTCTTGGACTGCCTGTTGGAACCCTACTTGGATTAGGGTGTTATAAACCCATCCGAGTTATTGATATGGCAAGTTCTCCAGATTCACTTCCTACCGAACTTGAAAGCAACGGACGCAATGTCGATGAGCAGTCTTTAGACGAGCATCTCCTTCATATCTTGTGATCCCCTTCATATCCTATGAAACTTGTTTAGTATGCAATTCCTTGCAGTTTCTAACATCAACCTTGACTCTCTCATGCTTTACTAATCAATTTTATAACATCTTTTTACCATAGCTAACAAGTAGTAAGCTTGTATTGAACACTGCAACAAATGAGCTCAAACTATTAATGCAACTCTTTACAGTTTCTAGGATCAACCTTGACTATTTCTTGCTTTGCTGATCAATTTTATAGCATCTTTTTACACAGCTAAAAAGTAGCATGCCATATTTCAGCTTCCATTACAAATTCTAAGTACAATATCAGAGCAAACCATTACATAAAAAACCCATCATTATTTGATAAGTGCATGATAGGGTACATTTGGATTGGGGTTAAAAAATAAAGTGTAATAGTTACAGGTGTAACTTTTAAAAGAGTAATAGCTGGGGTTAATAATTAAGCTGTTAACATTGTTTGACAAATCAAGGATAATTGATAAATTGTAATGTGACATTTTTTAAGAAAAAAATTATATAGTTGATAAAATTTATTATTAAATATTTAAAAATAATAAAAATAAATAAATAATCATTTAAAACGTTAAACATTTATATAATTACTTAAATAATATATCATATGCATTTTAAAAAGTAACAAAAATATTATAAGACCTAGATTTTACAAATAATAAAAAATTGCAGAAAAAAATAAAATCAATAAAATCATCATAAAATAAAAATTTAAATTGATTCGTACCTTTTTTAATAGATTTGATTAGTAGCTTCTTGATAAAAAAAAATTGAAGTGATATGATGAAGGTATAAATATAAAAAATAAACAGTGCTCAAGGCATGCACTTTTGTTATTACAGACGCTTAACTTACTCTCAGTTAGGTTAATAAACATAGACTTAATCATTAAGGGAGTTAAATGTTAACTCTCAGTTTTTAAAGGTTAGCAAACAAGGGTGAAGGGGATTAAGGATCATGACTTCAAAGCAAATGTGGACACTGACCAATGTGCACTAGTACGAACCACAGACACACTGCAGCTGAACCTTGAATATTTGAAGAAATACAATAGGAAGTGTTCCAAATAAACATCGAGTTGATATTTGCTGGCTTCATGTATAAATGCAAATCAGGCCTGTACAAGAATCACGATGGCATTGTGTTGGGAAAATTGGACAGCGTTGGTGCAGCGGAATAATATTAACTGAGACAAATAAAAATTACTGCAGAAATAATCGAACAAATAAATATATGGAGGCGGTCAAACCGGCCAATAGATGAATAAGATAGGCGGTAAA
>CATIWM010036473.1:0-11858 GCA_949671775.1 Mallotus repandus | reverse complement strand
TTTCCTTTTTGAAAACCACTCCCCGAAGCCATTTTTTACTGAGCAAGAATTGAAGGCTCAGATTGGATCAGTACCATTTTTACTGATAATGATAGTGATTTGGCTTTTTCATGGCATTGGAAGTGAACCATAAAATAAAATCTGACCGGAGATCCAATAGGGAGTCCAGAGTTGAAGCTATTACTGCCAATGATTTGCTCTCAACAGAAGCAAAAACCTTTGCTGCAAAAAGCACAAGATTTGATGCATTTGAAATATGAACTGCCATCCTCTCACTCTTGGCCAGCTGCTTTATTTCATCCTGTGAAAAGAAAAAAATTACAAATTTACATCTCCAAAGGCTACATAAAGCTCTTCAAACCTAAATTAAATTAAAACAGAAAGCAGCTAACTTCTGTTGCAGTTCCCGGGAAATAATCCGATTCAGTCATGGTTTTCATCTCGTTACAGCCTTTAAGTAGCCTTTCTTGTTTCTTGCAGTATTCTGAAACCCGGCGTTTCTTTCCTAACTCAATCATTACAAAAATCAAATTATGTCAGCAATCAGTACCATTTTTACTGAGCGTTGTGCTTGGCTGCAGAGAACAATGCGGCACTTCAGTTTCCTTTCAATTTTATTTTCTTTCAATATATAGTGATAGGTTGGTCTAATTAACGTGTTATGTGCACTGGGTTTGGTTTGATTATTGTTATGCAGTGTGACAAATCTGGCTTAGAAGCTAGCAGCTCGTCTGAACGTGAGTCCAACCATCTAAAAATGTTGAGGATGATGATCTGGATGGTTGAAGCTGCAGAGGAAGAGAATACATAAATCATAATTTTAATATTTAGTAATTTACTTTTTTATATATAATATATAAATTTGTATTGTAAAAAATATTTTTGAAAACATATTATTAAAATAAAATTATAATTTTTATTAAATATATTATAATTTATTTTTAATTTTTTAATATATAATTTTAATTTATAATTTGTATTTTTTTAAATTTTTTTAGATTTGTTTAAACTCACGAACAACTTGTAAACACCAAATGAGATAGCAAGCTCTGCTTGATTATAAACGAACCAAGCTCGAGTTAACTAAAGTTTGGCTTAGTTCAACTCGATTACATTTTTACATTATATAAAAATAATTTTTATTTACATTTTGTGGCTGATGTTTGATTTAAGAAGGCTAGTAACATTTTACACTTTTAAACTAATTTTTGGGTTATTAAATTTATGTATCATTTAAACTAATTTTTAGGATTTGCATTGAAGATGTTAAAAACAAAAGGAACTCAAGTCGCAAATTCACTATTTTTTTTATAGGATTTCTTACTAACATATAGTTAGGGAAATTTGTTAATATATATATATATATATATAAATGAATTTAAAGAGTATAAAATTATGCTAGTAAAAGAGTAGTTAAGTGGTAATTTCTCTTTAAAGACACCCTGAAATGTAGGATTCGAATTTTACTTTAGTTAATTTAAAAGGGGAGGACTATTTTTGTTATACATTCTATTGATGCGTAGATTATATGACTTTTTTATTAAAAAAAATGAAATCATAAAGGATGTCAATCTTTGTAAAAGTATGGGGATTACAAGATTTCTTTTGAATCTGATATAATTCTTTCTAAGATTACAGGCATAAAAACTAGTCATTGATGATATCTTTACAAATCAAATTTCCTTCAAATCTCAGGAATATCAACTTGGGTCTATCTTGAATTGCACAGTTGCCCAATATATACGAGATATGCATACCATACAAGTGCCCACTTGATAACACTCAATAAGCTCTACAGATTTGGTGTCTGCCGTTTTAACTTACTATTATAAAGTATGTATGTCCTCTTATATATATTTACCCTACTTGGCACCCATGCACAAAGCAGTTCAAGGTCAATATCCAATTTCAGTTACATATGAAATGCAAATCGATCCAAGAGCTTAAGGATAAGAGTGTATATTATGTACAAAATATATATATATATATATATATTATTTTTCACTTCAGATCATTGGGTTGCTGCTGACAATGTTTATCAACGATGGCTGTTTCTTAATTTCCAGCAGTTCCTGTATACTGCATCACAATTTCAAGAAAAATACATAATTTTTTTGGTTTATTCTGCAGGAGATGGGCGTAGCTTAGTTTCTCACCGTACATTATTTCTTGTTTCTCATCCACAAATAATTCAAAATTTTCATGTAGTAAAAAAAATAATAATTAATTTGGTTGACCGAAATGTTAACATGTGTCTCTGAAATAAAAAATTTGCGCATAAAATTTATTCACAATTACATATCCTAATATAAACATGTCAAAATAAAAACCGTTCAATTAAACAAATCCATAAACATGTTAAAATAAAAACCCATTCAATTAAACCAATCAATAAACATGTCAAAATAAAAATCGAAATTAGAAAAATAAGATCACACAAGATTTATGTGATTTAACATTTAACTGCTTACATTCACAGAGAGATACAAATTCTTCACTATACGACATAAAATACCAATACAATAAATTGTCATTTCCCTTGAGTTAATTAAACTCAAGCTCAAAATTTTATGTTTCCCTCTAAAATAGAAGAATACAGACTCCTCTCCACCCCTCTAGAGAACCTCTCTATAAACTATAGAGATAAATATCACCCTTTCAGAAACTTTAGAAAAAAAACACCCATCTGAAAACCTTAGGGAAACCCTCTCTAAAAACTCCATAAAAAAAATTACAAGAACTTATACAGGTGTTTCTAAAGCCCCAAGCCCCTTGGATGTTATTCTCACACCCGAATTCCTTGATGTTATTCCATATCAAACTCATTGATGTTATTCCTACATTAGAATATAATTGCCACTTAAACTTACAAATTTTAAGTTGTCTTGTGTTCTTAGCTTTCTGGCTTCCACCACTTAAATTTGCAAATCCCAAATTCTCTTCTTGTCATTTTGAAAAACCTGGTATTTATAAACATCTAAAATTTTGACCCCAAGTAAACTTGTTTGAAAAATCTTAAAATAATTTTAAAATTAATTCCTTTCCAAAAATTATTTTTTCCTAATTCAAATTCAATTTGGATTCTTCGCAATTTAAGTAAAAAACCTAATATGGACTAATTTGTCAAATAAAAAACCTAATATGGACTAATTTGTTAAATAAATAAAATATTAATCGAGAGATTTTTACAAATATTTAGGTAGTTTTTCATTAATCTGTCAAAAAATTAGGGAGCAAATTTAATTTTCAGAGTCAATTTGACCTTTAAATCAATTTTTATCTTAATTAATCATCGATATTCAAAATTTACAAGACTCTCGCTAATACAATTCAATTTAGACACGACTATAAGGACGGTAAAAATCTCTCAATAATTAATTTTAACGTGATTATATATATTACAACTTAAACCTAAAATATAACTTAAATAAGAATAGATCCTACTAGATGATGCTATATATATATATAGAGAGAGAGAGAGAAATCAATCATAAATATTAATTTGATATTACTACTATAATAACATTTCAATAATTAATAAATAGATGCAACTTTGCAAATAACAAGTTTAATTTGTTGTTTCGAAGGCTGGTTTACACCTTACAATATAGCAAGCTGGATATTGATTAATATAACAAGTTAAATTATTGTAATATCTAGAATACTATATATCTGGTAGTATTAAATCAAGATTTTTTTTATCACCAAAATTCAATCATGATTATATGATAAATCAAAGATTTGCATTGCAAAATCAATCATTAGTTACTATATATATATATTTGCACCCTATAAGAATTGGCTGTCATTCTTCTGATCCCATGAAAGGTTGGCTTGTAGAATTTAGGGCATGTTTAATTTTAGAAAATAATGCATGTTTTTCAGAAATTTTTTCAAAAAAACTGGAAAATAGACATTGTTGTTTAGTCAAAATATTTTGTAACTTTAGAAAATCATTTTTCAAATTTTTCAAATTATAAAAGGTTTTAAAAAATTAATAAAAAATATTTTCTAAATTTTTCAATTAATATTTTAACATTTACTACAACCTTTTCAACAACCATTACCGCTACTACAACAACAACCACCACCACCACCACCACCACTACCACCTCACTACCACCACCTCTACAACCACCACCACTACTGCTTTCACTTCTACCTACACCACCCCCACCACCACCAACCTCCACCACCACCTCCACCTCCACCACCACCACAACCACCACCTCTACGACCACTACCACTACCTCCATTACAGTCTCATAACTTTGAATTGAAATTAATTAAATATGCATGATTTAAAATTTTTTATAAAATAAATAAATTTTAGATTAAACATTATTATATGAATCACAATAATAATTATTATATTTAAAAAATTATTATAATAAATTTCATAAAAAATTATAAGAATATGAAAAAATTGCAAAACAAAAAATAATAAACAAATTATTTTCTGTTCTTTTGTTTCAATTTTGGAAAATGGAAAACTGGAAAACAAGGAAAAGGAAAAGAAAACTAAAAAAGGACAATAAAAAATATTTTTCAAAAATAAACAGCCCCTAAGTGTTCCGTTTTCCACACTAAGCCATATTCTATGTTTTATTTATCACATATCTTATTGGAATCCACAAAAAGAATGCTCCCGTTTTGAACAAATAAACTGATGTTCTTCGGCCTTGTATACCCAGGCCCTGTTTGTGTATATTGTATAATTAAATATAAATAAGCTTGTATTTTATTCCTATCGTAATGGTTAATTTTTATGTTTCTCATCAAGAAAGCATTATAACTCATTATTTATTTATTATTATCATGGGTAGTTCTCTTAAAGTTCAAATCTGAAAGATAATTAATGATTTAAATCAATTTGTTCAAGTGGGTTTTAAAGAGCACATCTAACTTATACACTTAGGTAAGTTCAGTACAAGAATCATTATTCAATTTACTTGATTGTGTACAATAGTAGTTCGGTCCTTTGTCTCTTCATACTCAGCAGCAGTCTTAAATCAAGAGAATTCATAATAAGAAACATATTTTTAGATTATAATCAAGTACCATTATTGATGGGCACAGTTTAGCATATTCTGGGGTGCTCTCCGAGTATCTCTATTCATTACACTAAGCAATTACTTCAATGATTTTTTAGGACAATATCTAAGTTTCGATATCTTCTCAGTTCAATGCTTGTTGTTCTTCCTTAGTAATATATTCAGCAAATATAGAGAGGAAATTCTCAAAGCATTTAACAAGAATCGCAATTTAAACAACAAGCTTTAAACAGTAGCATTAAAGCCAAAGAAATATAGACTCATTAAATGTCATAATTTTAGCAATAATAGGATTTGTTTCAAACAAACCAAAGAATTGAACAGAGAAAGAAAGTGGGGAATTTCACTCATAATAGCAACAATTAATAAAAGTTTACATGATAAGAATTCAGATGATAATAAAAGTTGACATGAGTTGTAACTCAAAGGTTCAACATGAAACAAAAGCTACAACCGATCAAGAAGAATGAAAGAGAGCACAAAAATAGACAAACCAGTACCAAAGCAAGGAGAGAAGGGATTTCTCTCACAAATGTTTAACAGTAAATCAAAATGCAAAATAGCAAGGTTCCAAGTAGGAAGTGAAACCCAAAAATTCAGATTCATGGAAGCTGCAACAGTATCAAAACTCAAACCACTACAAGACCGATTTGCAACCAACAAGAAAATGGCGACAAACAGCCACCATAGTTGAACCAAGAAGGAGATGTAGAAATAAGAAGGATTTCTGGATGGGAAGAATAATTCAAGACTTGATTTAAAAGGGAACGGGAAAAGAAATTCACCCACTACGTCCTAAAATTCAGCAGCAAGGAATTAAAAACTCAAACGAAGGAGAAGAAGATGTCCACTCACCTGGTCCATTCTCTCCCTCGCATTCTTCTCTGTTCTTTGCAATTTTTTTTAACGTAAGGGAATGATGCCATAAGGATAAGGAGAAGTGAATAAGATATTCTCCAAAGAAAATGCTAGAGTCACACGTCTCCAATAAAAGATAATGTCGCCTGCACCTTTATTTTTTTCTTCATTTTAATACTCAAATTTTCTTTACTTACAATTAAGTACTAATCTAAACTTCTTCTTCTTCTTTTGGCATGGATATGGCATTGATAAACATCACTTTCAACCTTTCTTTCTCTCATTGACCCTTTCTCAACTGATTCAATAATAACAAACTACTTTCGTTCACCCACTTATCATGCCATATAAACTAGTCACACATAGAATTCTGCAAAAAATCACAAATAAGAAATAAGAGCTTCACACAGAATTACGCAAAAATGCACAAACTATAAAAAGCAATTAACATTACATCACAATAATGAGTGCCAAAAACAATTAAAATTACAATACAATAAAAAGCAAAGTGACTCTATTTTGGCAATGTAGAATGGTAAGTTTTAGGTTTTTAATTGTTTTTGCCATGCCAAATGCTCTTATGTCACGTAAGATGACTGCATCAGATCTAGCACACGCTTATTATCGTTTGGATAGATTTGGCACAACTCGAAAAGTTGGAGGACCAAATTGAAATGACTTTGAAATTAGGATTAACTTGATAATTTGTTTAAAGTTGAGGATAGAATTTATCAGGTGAGTTTCAATTTTTTAATTTTTTTGTCATGTCAGACACTCTTATGCCACATAAGATGGCCACGTTAGAGTATCTAGATGCTTATTGTCGTATGGATAGATTTAGCACAACTTGAAATAACTTTAAAAATAGGATTAGATATATAATTGATTCAAAATTGAGGATAGACTATATCATTTTTCCATAACTATTTTACATTCACAAAGTGTGTGTTCACAAATAGGTAAAAAGTCCCAACAATTGAGATGGAGAATTAAAACCAATCTGTCTTCTCTGGTGCTTTTGAAATAAAAAGGCATTTGGTATTTTTGAACAAAATTATTATAGGCAGCAGGGTCAATCGCTCGCCCAAGTGTTCGGCGGTCACGGGTGCAAGCTCAGGGCCTACTAGGAAATATATAATGGGCTTGGGGCCCAAAATGGAGATGGAGTCACCACCCAGATGAAAGCTGGGACACACTATAGAGCAATTGGATTCCACAGAGGTTCCCAAAAGCCACTATCAGAGATTAGGTTCAGAAACTGGGTATAGGCCTTTGAATGCCCACCCAACCTTGCAGTTGGCCTCTGTGTGTATTTTGTATTTTATTACCTTCTGATTATTCGATTATTTCCTTATTATTGGGTGGATTGTAAACGCTTCCAATTTTATAATTTAATCCAAATGTGCACATTAATCATTTTGATTGCTTATTACCTTGCACTGGTTACAAATAAGAATAAATATTACAAACATTCATTCAAAACAAACGGGGATGGGATTAGGATTACAATAATGTTGAATTCAAATAAAACCTCTCAAGAACTAATTAATTCACTAATTATATAGTGATTGGAAATCACAAAGAGACTTACACCAAACATGAGTTAGTTTCATCTCAAAAGAAATAGTTTTTTAATATAAAAAGGAAATAAATTCGCATGAAGTAGGCACAAGTACTCATTTAAATGTGGTTTATTTACTCAAACATGCATAAAATTATAACAATCGCATGCAATACTAAAGATATTAGGCAACATGTTCATATTAGATACTGAAAATATACCAAAAAGATTCTAAAGACAGAGCAGAATCATGCCGGATTCTGGTGAGGAGATGATCATCGCTTGGGAAGAGGTGTCACCTCTTGGAACCCTATTTAGGAGGTGATCGCCTCCTTGCAAAGGGGTGACGTCTCTTCTTTTCACCAGGAATTCGACGGCTCACAGGTTACTTAAATCTTAAGTAAATCAAATTTCATGCAAAGTAAGCATAAATTTACTACTAATACATCAATATTTCACATAATCATACCTTTATATACTATTCAATGAACTAGAAACTTGAAAATAAATGATTGAAACCAAGAAAATGATGTTTTTATAGAAACAAGAACTTAAAAAGCTAAAAAATTGCAATTCTTACTGAATGGCCCATGTTTGATGCTCCCAATTGAGCCCTCAGAGCTTGGTTTGTAGGTTTGTGCACTTTGAATGCAAGAGGACCTTCCTTTTTCTTCAATAAAATGAACTCTCCTTAATTAAACTCTTGTTTTTTACCCTCTTTTTCACTCTCTTTTTAATTCTCTTTTTCTCCTAAGGCGTGTTCCTTCTTTTCTCTATTTTCTAATCCTTTTTTTTAATCCCCTCCCCTTTCTCACACTCTCAAGCCTATTATTTAAGCCCTCTTCCCTTCTATCTTTCCCATTTCCCCAAAAATGCCTCCAGGATTAAGAAATTATTTCCCATCACTCCCCTTACCTTTTCCACCCCATTTTTACCTAGAAAGTCATCCTTTCATGCACAATCTGTAGGCTAGAGATATGTGGGTCCACTTCTAGTGTATGGGGCCAAAATGCATTAAACTGCATTTAATGTAAAGTTCGGTCAACTATTGAAAAGGCGTTGCCTCTTCGTGCCCAGATGGAAGGGGCGTCACCAGGCCTTAATTGGGCCTCGGCTAATGGGCTTGGGCTTAGGCTTTAGGTTATGGGTTTTGGGCTAGGTTTAGGCTTTGGGTTATATGTTAGGCGAGTTCGTTTTAAAGAAGGCTTCGGGTCCCCTTACATTCAAAGTTTTGACTTGCTCATCATTAAGCCTTCATCGCAAGCCGGTCAAACCGAGGGTGTCTACACTTATTATGTTAACAAAATTATCATAAGAAAGTAAATAATTGAATTGGAAGGGGATTGGCCATTGAATTGAATATGCCAAAAAGATCAATTTGCTGTACAAAGCATGGAACTCCGAGACCGATATCTTGTATACAGAAGAAGCACAGAATTTAGTGGCCTTAAAAACTCTGACAAGTGAGTATTGAAAATGTTGAGTTCCTTGAATGGGCCGATACCATTGGAGTGCTTGACTTGAAATCTTATGCATAACTACAATACGGGCAAAATCCCAATGGTGACAAGTTGAAATGTCACTCAGGTCTATTTGGTCCAGTTGTTTATAGGAGTTAATAGTTGTTAGTTGATAAATATGAATATATATATTAAATGCTGAGCTCTAAAGTTATTAAGCCAAAAATTTGATAGGTGTCTATCTTTATATTTGAGTATTTACTCTAAAAGCTAATATGTCAAACTATTAAAAAAATTTTTTTTTATTAAAAATAAAATATTTACAATATTTATTTAGTATTATTTTTTAACTAAAACATTATTATACATATTTCAATACTAAAATTCTAAGTAGAAAGGTTCATTTTTTCCCCTAACATTTTCAGGGGGGCTCCAATAAGCCCTTCTCCCTTTTTTTCTAGCTCATCCAAGCACAACTTTTAAAAAGTCCACTATTTGAGCCCTCCTTCTAACAGAGATGTTAAACATTGTCACACCCGTACTCTACCATAGGTACATTTGCATGCATATTACATTGCATTTATATATATATTGGTTGAGTTTAAGTATAAGCTAGTATACATGGTTAGGCTAGTGTATCGGGTTAAGCCGTGACTTGTGCTCAATCGAAGAGCGATAATTTTTGAATTTTGATGTAACTCAAAATTAGTAAAATTATGAGAATAAAATGGATTAGGATTAAAAACAAAATAAAGAGTGAGATTTAAAAAATTTAGGATGATTTGGACTCAATTAAAACAAATGGACGTGCTAAAATGCACAATTGAAAGCTTGAGGTTTAATAGAGGAGAAAACCATTTCATTAAGGCTTAAAGTGGATATTTCACCTTTAATATATCCAAATATTAGCTGGAATCTTCTCAAATTTGTGACTAAGGAAGAGCAGCCTTCATTATTAAGGAAAAGAAAAGAGAAAGAAAAGAAAGAAAGAGAAAAGAGAAAGAAGTAGAGAGAATTCTAAATTTCCTTAATTAAAGTTGATCTTTTGCAAGCTAAATCGAGAAGTATAAAGCAATATCAAGCTGAAATTATCATCCTTAAAGGCTGTATTAATCTATTTGGTAAGTAATTTACTTGTTTTGGTTGATTTGGTTTAGGGTTCATAACATGCTGTTCTCGGGTTTTAAGCACCTGGTTTTTTAGTCTCTGTGTTTTGATTATAACTTGAGCTAGATAGCTCCAAATTGAGTTTTCTTTGATTCTATGAAAACTTAAAAGAGTCCTCTAAAACTTTTTCTCTTTGAGATTGAGCTAAATCAATCAGGAAGTTAGACTAATAAAAAGAAATATTTTGATACTCACTCTATTCATGTATAGTGACCTGGTTGTGTTCAGGTGCTTATATCTCACTCTATAGTTGTCCAAATTAAATGAAAATCCTACATAAATTTAGTATACATATAGATTTAATATGTAGTCAAATTTGAGCTTCAAATTCATTCTCTACAGGTTTGGGGAATTTTTCTTAGTTAGGACTGTAAACAACCCTTTTAGAGTTAAATGGGCAGAATAGTGAAATTAAGTTGTTTTGCATTCTATGCACATCATTTGGGGGCTTCATGAATAGGAAATCATATGGAATTATTTTATTGATCATTTTTAAATAAAATTTCATGTTTTAGGTGCTGGAAAAGGAAAGGATAGTGGTGGTGCAAACTAAACCAAAACGGTGAATCGGTTGTGTTTATTTTGGAAAGCTATTTTGTGAGTAGTTATTCAAGCTCTTTAATACATTTTATTATAGAAATAAAATGAGCTTTTTAATGACCTGGATTGATGTATTATAAATGGTTTGAATTCAACCTTTGCTACTTAAATCACATGTTTAAGCTTCAAGCTTAAAAGGTTTCAAGTATACGAACTAAATGTGTTATTTCTATGCATTTTGCTTTGTGATATGATTTGGGATCTTTTTAGTTACTTGGTGATTAAAATGAGCTTATGCTCATTCTAATTTCACTTCTTTGAATTATGATAAAGATTGATTGATTTTGAATGGTTATTAAACCATAAATGTGATAATGTTATTTTTATTGGTGAAAATGATATTTGATTTGTATATTACCACCCTATATGAGTTGTTGATGTGCTGAGATGATATATGCACATTTGAGATTGTGTTGGCTGTTATTGCACAATAAACAACAGGGCACTTGATTACAGGGCGGTGAAGGAAGAATGGCCGTTCCGTGCTAATGTAGTCGAAGGGTTAGCCTTCAAGTGTATCTAGAGATTGAATTGGTGATGGCCTGGTTGTGATGCTTGTTTAGGGATGGTTAATACATGTGAAAGGTTGTATTAATGTTTGTAAAGGCATATGTTTTGCTTGACTAAACTTTGTATAAGTTTAAAAGTAAGAATGGCTTTGATATTTCAAGTCGATTACAATTTGATTTTAATTACTTATTATGCTGATTTGAGATAATTATTATATTTGGTTTAGACAATTTTTTTTCTGCTTGGAATATCTAGTCATTGAGTAGTTTTATGCTCATTTTACTCTGTTTTACAAGCCTTTTCAGATAACAGGGCTTGATAGTGGGTGGGTTGAGCTGAGAGAGGGTGTTTAGAAGATCAGATTAAGGTTGGCCAACATCCTCGTTAGAGCAGCCTAGTATTTTTGTTTCTTAATTATGTTTATATAAGTATTGTAAAAGGATATATTTTGAAGTCAATTAGTGGTGGCTAGACTTTGTGTTAAACATCTATGTGTAAAAGTGATTTGTATTGCTTATTAATGTTTACTCTACTATGTCTTTGGTTTGCAAAGATTTATATCAATCTAGTTATAAAAATGTGATTTTCCTATTTACCTAATAATCTTATATTATAGTTATCAATCATAAATTCATCAAATTACAAGGA
>CATIWM010036458.1:0-11359 GCA_949671775.1 Mallotus repandus | reverse complement strand
AAAAACAAATAAACATGCAAATCATGCAAAAAGTGCCTAATTGAAGAAAAACTAAACAAAAGAAACATAAATGTAACTGAACTTACACCTAAACCTAATGCTTTGAGTGCTTAAAACAGTGCATTTTTCACACTCATCAGTATGTGAAGTGACTGTGGGAAATCCTTTCAAACCACAAGGGTCGAGACTAGTCCGGGTTTTTCCATTCTCATAAAGTAGCTGGGCATGATACTAATGAATGTCACCAATGATGTTCGAAATAAAAAGGCTAATCAAGGGGAAGCACCTTAAGCATATTGTTCAGAGTGATGATAACACCTCCATGGGATCAACAAGAAGCATGCCGTCATCATCCACAATGGCAAAAGACAGATAACCTATGTTCCCTCTGGATACTAAGACTAGAGGTACAATTCATTGGATTGCTGGAGATCTAGTTCCTCAGTTAACTCAAGGGAGCAAGAACAAAAAGTCAAAGCCATCCTGAACAAGTGCAGACAGACAATCCATTGTGAACTTATCTTATCACTTTTGGCCTGGAGGATGGAGAGGGTGTGATTACTCCCTATGCAGATGTAATGGTCATTATGTCGATCATAAACAAATTCAAAATTGAATGGGTCTTGGTGAATAATGGGAGCTCAATTAGCCTTCTTCCATTCTATGCATTCAAAAACATGGGATTGAATGCAGAATGTCTAATTCTTATGAAGTCCCACTTGAAGGGAATACACAATTCTTCTATTCTGGTCAATGGGAAGATTATCTTGCCAATCATCATTGGAGCAGAAGTCAGAATGGAAAATGTCTGTAGGGAAAAAACCATAATGGCAGAATTTGTTGCTGCTAGTGTGTCAACAACCTATCATATCATTATGGGTCATCCCATATTGGGGGCAAATGGAAGCCAAACACTGCCATTCTATCTCTTTATATGACAAAGATGAAGAGAAAGTTTTAATGGTAGAGGTACTTGATCTGGAAGATGTTAGGGTCGGGCAAAGGATTGAGTCAGTCGATAAATTGAAGGCTATCTCTCCTTATGGATTATTCTGAATGGCACACCTATGTCACGTCGTTCTTATTATTAATCCAAAAATTTAAGTGAAGAACTTTTTACAAGAATGGGGAAAGGACTTCACTTTTTGTTCCTTTGAAGTCAAGAATTCACCCAAGTGTAATAACTCACAAGCTCGATGTTGGTCCAAGTTTCAAAACAATACACCAAAAGAAGCGATTCTTTCCTCCCACTATACAAAAAGTAATTAATCACGGAGTTGATAAGTTGATAGAGGCTGGGTTCATTATGGAGGTTGACTATCTACAAAGGCTTGCCAACATCTTTCTGGTTATAAAGGCTAATAGAAAGTGGAGATTATGTATGGACTTCATTAACCTTAATAAGGCGCGTCCCAAAGACTGCTCTCCTTCACCGTCAATTGACAGAAGTGTTTATGCCACTGTGGATTTTGGATTCTTAACCACTCTGGATGCTTTGGCTGGATATCATTAGATCCTTATGGATCCATATGATGAAGATAAAACATCCTTCATTATGAAGAAAATATGCTGTAGCTACTTATCAAGGTGTCATTAGTCGAATAGTAAAAAATGAGTTGAAGAAGAATTTTCACTTGGATATACCAATGTGGAGACCCTATCTTGCCATGCCATCTATGAAGCTTTTGGGAAGACTATGCATGAAACTTTGAGCATACAAATGAATGCTATCATCAGAGCTAAATTTTTTAACTCCTCCATAGGAGTGACATTTCCTCCACGGGAAATGACATACTGGACCCACTGGGGTATCTTTAACCTCCCCCATGGGAGAAAAATATCCATTGAGGAATGTCAGATTAGGTAAAGCCATTTGGATATAAAATAATTATAAGAAGTCTCTGAGGCTAATTACAGCTTACCAGATAAGTTTTCTTTGTCTATTTACTCAAATTAATATGCTATAATAATTATTTCATAATGATGAACATTTTATTCCATTCATATGAAACATGAGTCTTATCCTATAAATGACCCTCACTACGAGGGAAAGTCATTTTTAGATTAAGCATAATTAACCTCTGAATGACATCCTAAGATTTTTTCTATAGGGCAAAAACCTATAGTCAAGTTTTATTGATTTGATTAGCCACAAGGCATGTATTTTGATTTTATAAATCTTCAATAGTTTGAGACTTATGTTGTGCATTCCCTATTTGCATAAGTGCAACTCTTATGTATAACCTTGTTGCATTACAGAAATATTACATCTGAATTTTATCAAAGTGCACATATTTTCTTGTTATACTATTATCATATTTCTGGACATGATTTCTCTAAAAGGAAAATCTCTGCCATTGGTGTTGTATATGAGAAATACATAATGATTCCCAACTAGTTGTGAGTCATTATGGGGGCATATACTTGCAATGAGTCAATAAAATTTTAAACAGACACACTACCCAAATGTGTCTATATGAAAACTTCATTCACGCCTAGTGCACATGAGACTTTAGAAGTATGCTTTCTCTAGAAAGCATCATAAAGGATGAGACCCCCAATTAGGTAATTCTAAACAAAAATCTGAATCAAGATATACCATGCTAGAAAAATTGGCTTTCTCTTTACTTATGGTTGTGCAAACGTGAGGAGTATATTTGTTGGGATATAAAAGAATTATCAAGATAGATTTGCATTATTATGGCTGGATGAATGACAGTATGGTTTATGGAGATTAGGGAATAGGGTTAAAGTGTGAAACCGTAAAAAGCCATTAAGGCCCAAGCCTTAGCTTATTTTATAATGGAATGCAACTTCACCAATGTCACTGAATAGAAGGAGCCTAAAAAGTTGTAGTCAAAGTTCATCTTCCTCTGGGTTCTTCCTTCATGGAATTTATTGTTGGAATTTTTACACGGACATATTATTTTGTGAAGAAGAAAGTAGAATAAAAGTGGTATTGAAAGGGTCCCAAGATTTTGAATTGAAGTAGTCACTTCGTTTGAACTTTTAATCCTCCAATAATATAGCTGAGTGTAAAGCCATAGTGGTAGATCTCAAACTGGCAAATGCCATTTGGGTTTTAGATGTAAAAATGCATGGTGACTCCAGGTAAATTATGAATCAGATTAATATGGTTTATGAAGTGAAAGAAGAGACTACGGCTTAGTACTTGTAGTTAGTGCGAGCTCTTTTAAGAAAATTTGAAGAACAGAAAATATCAATGTGCATTATTCAGATCCCACGAAAGATCAACTCTAAAATAATTTTTTTGAGCACACTGGCCATTGCTAGTGTGGAATATGGACCTTCCGATGTCCACATGGACATCCTCACTGTGCCAAGCACCCATGAGCCTATTTAAAGTTTTCCAATCCAAGAAGGGGAGTGTTGAATGGACCTTATCCTTAAGCACCTCCAGACTGGCGAACTCCCCTTAGACTGCAATGAAACAATGAAGCTCTCTTTAAGGGCTTCAAGGTACACTTTGTATAAAGGAAAGCTGTATAAGAGGGGGTATTACATGTCTCTCCTCAAATATCTTACTTTACAATAAGCTAACTATGTTCTAAGAGAAGTACATGAAGAAGTGTATGGCATTCACATCAGTGGACGATCTTTATCCAATAAAATCATAAGGCAAGGGTACTTTTGGCGAATTGTTTTAAAAAGATACGACTGAGTTAGTGAAAAAGCATGATATTTGCCAACGGTTTGCAAATAGCATCCACATTTCTACTACAAAGAATCATTTCAACTCCATAGCTTTTTGCTCAGTGGGAATAGACATACTGGGTCCTTTCCCAGTGGCTTAAGGACAGAAGCATTTTACCGCATTAGCTGTTGATTATTTATGAAGTGGGTAGAAGCAAAAGCTTTGACGACCATTATAGCCCAGAAAACTGTTAATGTCATATGGACAACATTGTATGCCTGTTTGGAGGACCAAAAATTCTTATATAAGATAAAAGTAAGTAGTATATCAATCTATGATATGAGGAAGACTGCTAAAAGGACAATCTTGAATGCATTAGAGAAAAGGCTAGAGGAAGCAAAGATGGATTGGGAAGAAAAACTACCAAGTATACTGCTGGCCTATCGAACCATACCCAAAAAATTTACTAATGAGTCTCCTTTCATGTTGGCATATGGCACAGAGGCTGTAATCCCTCTGGAAATTAGCATGGCTACCCATAGGGTCCAAATTTGTGATTTGGTAAATAATGAAGAAAGCATTGCCAGTAGAAGATGTCTTTTCTTTTGTTCTTTTGGTGGGAAAGCTATGTACATGTCTCGATGAACTTCTTTAAATAGGGAAAATGGGTGATCTATGTATTCTTCTACATGTAGCAATGAAAATCTTTCTTAAGGCACTAATATAGCCTTTCTTAAATCTTATCGAAACTTGGATAACCAACATCCAAATCTTCTATGCACATGCATACTGGCTAAAACCACACTGGTTTAAAAATGCCACTCAGCTCCCAGAGACACCTCTGGTGAAAATGAGCAGTGCTACAATCTAGTAACAAATGAAGAACAAATATGAATAAACCTAGACCGGTTGGAGAGATTAAAAGAGGAGGAATAAATATGATTAATAGTGCAATAAGGAGAATCAACTTGCTATTTTTAACTCTGAGGTTTATTCATAATCACTGGAATGGTTAGAATTAACAAAATGGTTAGAATCTCTACAATGGTCAGACTCAGAGGGAAATCACCTGCCCAATTCACCGAATTCTCTACATCTGATGAGTTATTGCTAGAGGAAATTGTATTTTCTTTCTCCTTTGCTTTTTGGAATTGTGGAATACTATCTATGGACTTGAACCACTTAATGTACTCCATCCTAATGGAAGATACTCTCCCCTTTACTCTATGAAGACAACAAAAATACTCCTCCCTTCAAGAGAAGACTTTAGAGTGTCCAATGTACCAATCTATGATATGGGGAGAGGTTTCACATATGTAAAATGATAGAGCTAATTGGGATAACCCACTTGGGAACCCATGAGGAAAATACTCTTCAGGTCCCCATGGACCAAACCATTATGTCATTTTCCTCCCTTGAGGAACATCTCTAAGGATTGAGATGATCAAGTCCCCATAGACAAAATCACTATGTTATTTTCCTCCCTTAAGGAACACCTCTAAGGATTGAGATAATTAAGTCTCTATAGACATAACCATTATGGCATTTCCTCACTCGAAGAACATCTCTATATTATCAAGTCCTCTTGGACATGAAAGTACATCATTTTTCCTCCACGAGGAACATCTCTAAAAGCGAGATGATCAAACCCACTTAGGTAAAACACCTCTGGAAAGTGAGGTGAATCACAAGAACGCGTTCAAAACTTTATGGCCAAAGTCTTTGAAAAATAAGACTACCTTATCATCATATTGCTTTAACTAGGAGCGCCTGCATAGGATCCATAAAATATACATATATTTTAAAATCAAACTCCTACAATAGAGTCATTTGGAAGCCCTCCAAAGTGGTAAAGACACTTGGGACATTAATCATGCCACCATGTGCACTATCATCTGTACTAGTGGGATCTTCAATTTTCTCCACTCCACTCTCTACCTGGATGGAGTCCCCTATGACATCACCACTCTAGTTGTCGACCCTGTAACTTTAGTCACATTGACTTCACCACTCTGGTCATCACCCCTATGACTTTAGTCACATTGACTTCACCATCCTGGTTTATTATCCCTATGACTTCAAAAGCTAAGGAGTCAGTATTGGGAAAATGAGTCATGATCTTCTCACAGAGGCTTTACCATCATTTGGCCTAAGATCTAAGGCTTGAAGCATAATATTTCGGTTGAAGTCCTATGAAGCTTTGAATTCATTAATGACATTTCTAACTGCTTTAAGGTGTTTTTATCTATTTCTCCTTTGAAATATTCTCCAACAAGAATGGAATGGAAGACTAAAATTGTTATCGACATCTTTTACCTCTGAAATCTCCTTCTTTAAATGGAAATTCTCTTTGGCCACTTTGGCGTCTCCTATCTAACCATCCTGGCTTCAAAGTCTTGATCATACAGTATGCCACAAGTATAAATTAACACAATAAAAAGGAATTTGAGCAAAACATAAGCTATCAGATCCTACATGGAGAAGCCCATTGTCAGTCCATCATAGGCTTTGTCTTCATTTTCGCAATAATATTATCCCTCACCAAGTTCTCAAGAACCAATTTGATGGTTGGCTAGGAGGATCTTTTTACGTTTGCCATAATGAGAAACACTCGATTGGGTTTGCTTAATTTCCAGTACGACAATCTTCTTCGTAGTTATAATGCCATGGTGAACATTTATCTAAGTAAAGACCAGAACCTTTGACAGGTGCCTTCTTTGTAGCACCAGTCTTCTTCTAGCACCAGAAATTAGCTAGACATGTTATTCCTCATTGGACAAGCTAAATCTGCTGGATTTGAAAAGACTTATGTCTTTCTACAACACTGAAAATAAGAGACATGTTTTGCTAGTACTATACAGGGGGCTGAAACTACTTGTGTATACCTAACAGAAGGTACATGATGGAGTAATGAAAGAATACGTCTATAATAAGAATCTCCCACTAACTGCTTTAATAGACTAAAGAACACAATAAGTTGCCTTCGAAGAAAGAAAGTCGATAAATGGAATTTATGAAAATGGAAAGCCAAAATGGAAATTTATATGGTTGAGTCTATACATTTGGGTCACCTAGACCCGACCTGTCGTTCGCTATCTCACGCCTGGCTAGGGGGCTACTGACGGTGCATGAAAAATTCAGCCTATTATATAAGTTGTCACGTGGCAACATTGACCATTGACTATGAAGACACGTCATCAATTCCCATTGATGAATTAGATCCACCCTTTTCCATACTGGCATAGTGCACAGAGAGGATGAAATGACCATATAGACTAAAGCCACACTGGAAATGCACCCTAGGCATACTCCACTGCGACTAACACCACTATGGCACCTGACAGACCTACTCTCTGACACGTCACATCCGAGGTTAGATGCGTCTCACCCCTATCTCTGACCACTGATGCTTCTGACGTGCTACAATAACACCAAAATGCAGCCAACCACCATTTGACACGTCATTGGTCCTTTAAGGTACAAAAACACTATTTTGTCTTCTTCTTCTTCATCTTCTTCTCTCTTCTTCCTCTTCTCCCCCAATTTTTCTGTAATTGCAGTAGCTCTTAACACCATTTTCTCATCTTGAACTCATGTTCTTGTCACTTCCATCCTCATTATCTATTTTGCCGACCACATTGGCAAATCTCACCGTGGCATTTTCTGACTTGAGCGTTGGAGGGGTTTTGGGACATCCCGAACCTTTAGCTCACCTTATTTTCCATCTTTGTAGCATTCAAATATCCTAGATGAAGGTGAGACATTTTAGAAACCATCATCATTTATGTTTTATGTACATTATTTTTTTATATTTTTTTAATTAATAAGTAAATCAGAGGAATTAAACATTGGTATTAGACTGTTTAAGTACAATAAGAGATATCTTTTCCTTTTAATTAAGATAAAAACTCATTTTGTAAATTAAAAATCATAAAATTCGAACCCTACATCTTATGATAGTTATTTTTTGTATTTAGTTGCTTGGAACACTAACAGGTTCTTCAATGCAAACACTTCGAGATTTGGAAAGCCTGAGGTCATTGAATTGAAAATTTTACGTGCAGTGGATGAACAACTGCGCACAGGTGGATTCCAAAACAACTAGCTACATGCCTTAATTTCACCCAGAGACGCGCCAGAATGGGCAAAATACTTGTTAGAGGCATTGTCTACGTGATTGTAACTGTGCATAGAATGATTGGCTTTGCTCTGTTACTTATCAGCTGATGAGCTAGTCAATTTGAAGCCCATGCATGAACTCCATGATTAAGCATGTATCAGAATGAGAAAATAATTATTTTACATTTCCCTAGCTATTGTGTGCTTCAGATATAAAGAACAATTGGACCAACTTTTTTTCTCAAAACTACAAGTTTGTTTGACAAATAGTTTTGGAATTAAATTTTCGATTAAGCTTATAATTTGCACAAGAACAAATTCCTAACTTTTTCATCTATATAAATTCAATAAGATTTTTCTTCGTTGGAGAATCAAATTTGTATGATGTTTATATGAATATAAACATCTATAAGTTCATTTAAAAATAAAGTGTCAGAGTAAACTGATATAAAAATTTGGTAAAGTATCATTCATTGTGACACAAACAATACATTGCGGACTTGTAAATTTTTTTTTACCCCTTATTTTATGTGTTATAAAAAAAATTCATCAGCACAAATACCTACTATTATTGTAAGAAATTTGCAGAAAATTAAATACAATTATATATTATATATTGAATTAATAACATAATGATTTTGTGTCTATTTCACAATTTTGAAGACTTATTAATATTTAAAATATTTGAAATGTGAAATTTTTTTTCTTTGAAATGAATAAAAGTCAATTAACGAAGAAAATTATAAAAAAAACGAAAAGAGAAGCAGCTAAGTTATGGGCAGGGATTATATATATAGGTATCGATTTGGTAGTAAAATTACCCAAACGAAAATTTTAAAAAAAAAAAAAAATTTCCCATAAGTAATAGGTTCAAATTTTGTTAAAAAAAGGTAACTAGGTTCTAATCAATAACTAAGTGAATCAAATTATTTTCTTTGTTTTTATATATTTTTTTTATAGAATGCACCGATAATTTTCTGAGAAAAAGGTTCCAAATAATTGTGTTGGGATAAGTGTTCATCCTTTTTTTTTTTTTTTTTTCTCAATTATTGGAGGCAGAAGCCTAAAGGAATAAGACAATACAATAATTGAGGCTATGAGACCCAATGCAAGTATAATTTTTTTCCCATATTTCTAGAATACAATTATACCAATTAGAGAGTTTTATTATATAATACTAGTTATAATATATTTATAATATCAAATTAAATTACAAGAAATTTTAAATTATATAAATTTTAAAGAAAAGTACACTTTACCCCCCAAATATATAGTGTGAGGTTAAGTTAAGCTCCTCATTTTTTTTGGCATAAAACTAAAAATTAAGTGAAGACATTTTCAAAAAAAAAAAAAAAAAGATAAAATATTTTATTAATTCTCTAAAAGAATTTAATGGAAAAAATTAAAATTATTTTAAAGGATAAATATTTTCTAAAATAATGTAAAAACATTATTTGATTAGAAAAAAAAGTAAATATTAATATTTATCTTCACTTTTAGTTTTTTGTATGATAAACTATGAATTAATAAAATTGCACCATTTCCCTAAATTTTAACTTAATAATATTATTTGGCAAAATTTATTTTCAACCCTTTAAAATTTTAAGTTTTATTGCATTAAACCCTTGAATTTCAATTTTTGTTGTATTAAGCCCTTGTATTTTATTTTTCACACCTTAAGAATTTGTTTTAAATATTTTATCCCTAAACTTATTTTAAAAAATCGAATTACTAAAATTTAAAAATTTTTGGTCATTTGAATATCTCTTAGTTCAAATTAGTAAATTTCATTATTTTATTATTAATAGGTAAATAATATTTTAATAATAATTAAGTATATACTAAAAATTCTTTATTGTTATTTGATAAAAATTATTTAAACATACTAAAAATTTAACAAAAATATTATTTTTTAAATATTAATATTAAAAATATTTTTTATTTGATGTGTGTAATTTTTACATATATTTTGAGTTGAATTTTAATGAATATTGAATAATAAATTGGTTTAATTTGGGTATAATTTGAGTTTGATTGAGAAATATTATAGATTTCTATTATATTTAGAATTCTATTATTTTTGGTTTAATTCTAGTCAAATAAGGAATTTTATTTTAATGCCTAATTAATCTTCCCCTCTTTTGTAGGAAATTTCATTAAAGGAGTCCAAAAAGTTAAATGATTGATCCATGCCATGTTGACACAGCCATGTTGAAGTGGTGTTTGCTGATTAGTACTCTGACACCATTTCCATTCCGCCAGTATCTATCCCATGTGTGCTTCTGCCCATTTGAAGATTGATGAAGACGTGGCAACACCACTTCGACACTGGCGGTGTGCAACCGGTGCTGCATGCTAGAATCTTGACTTAAAGAGCTGCGTGCCCATGTTGAAGTAGTGCTAAAGTGTTGTTAGCATAGAAAAGTTTCCTTTTTCAAGAAGGACTTGGGAATTCAAGTGCAATAAGGTTTTCTACCAAGTTTTTCTATAAAAAGGGGATGTTAGGGAATTAATTCCAGATCCTTGGAAGCCAAATATTGAAGAGGAGTCACAAGATTCAAGAGATTTATTCATACTTTCTTCATCTTTTATTCTTTTGATTATGTTTTTTTTATTGTTGCCACAATTATGTGTGGCTAAACTCTTTTAGGGTTTAGGTTAGGAGTAACTATTCCATGAAGTGATTGATCATAAATCTTTATCATTTAATTTGATTTTCAGTTAATTTTATGAGTTGTTCTTCATGTCTTATATTCAATTAAGGGCCCAATTGATTGCTTGTTTATGAGTAGATTTACCAACGAGAATTAGGGGAATTACTAGCTTAAGACTCATAGAACTTAGATCACTTGACCACGAGAGTAGGCGAGTTCTTTGAGGAATCATGACAGTAGGCAGGGGTCTACGGTGGTAAATTAATTGTTAAGGAGCTTAATGAGATAAGATTAATTTCTTAATCATGAGAGTAGGTTAAATCTTGATCTTGACATGCTTAATTGAACTCGAGAGAGTCTTTAGGTATTTTAGAACAATTACCCTTAACTGAAATCAATGTTTTGCTAGTTAAAGTGTTCATGATCGGATTGGAATAGTGAAACTAAACCTAGGCTCTAAACTTTTAATCATTTGATTTTTAATTTAATTTATATTGCTGTGTTTATTTAATTTGATTTTTAGTTAATTCTATACGTTGAGCTTAATGTCTTGGATTCAATTAAGGGCCCGATTGATTGCTTATTTATGGGTAGATTCACCAACGAGAGTTGGGGGAATTTACTAGCTTAAGACTCATAGAACTTAGATCACTTGACCACAAAAGTAGGTGAGCTCTTCGGGGAACCATGACAGTAGGCAGGGGTCTACGGTGGTAAATTAATTATTAAGGAGCTTAATGAGTTAAGATTAATTTCTTAATCATGAGAGTAGGTTAAATCTTAATCTTTACATGCTTAATTGAACTTGAGAGAGTCTTTAGGTATTTTAAAATAATTACCCATAACTGAAATCAATGTTTTGTTAGTTAAAGTGTTCATGATTGAACTGGAATAGTGAAACTAAACCTAGGCTCTAAACTTTTAATCATTT
>CATIWM010036400.1:0-36896 GCA_949671775.1 Mallotus repandus | reverse complement strand
TTTTTTTTTTTTTTTTATAATTATTGTTACCCTGAGGTTTGTTCATAATTACTATTTCTATCTCTTCTTGCCGACCACTGCTACCGTAGCCGAGCAGGGCTGCTGCCACCGTAATTGCCGCGAAATCAATTTTTTTCTTTTTCATTTTTTTTTGAGAAACTTGAGTTGAAGTTCTGCATTAACTTTTAGTTTTAGGACAGTGTGTTATATTAGAGCACTCTTGAACAGGTTTCTAGCACTCCTACCATCAAAAATATTTTTTTTTTATGGCGTTGATTTAAGGAAATTTGACATTGTGATTTTACACCACTGTGCTAACTCTTTGAACCAACGTATTACAAAATCTTCATTCATAAAGATTAATCAATACATTCACAAAATAAATTATATAACAAACACATGATAGAAGATTTAAAGCAAGAGTGCCAACAATTATGGCATTATTTATTTACTGCATGCTGACAAGTACTATTTTTCTCTGCCAATTTGGTACCTATTGTTTCATTCATTATCTCCTTCACTAATCAAGATTTCCTTCTTTTTGTTTAGGCCTGATCCTCTCTTCTTCTTCATAACGATTACATAAGAGAAGGATCTTCCTCTAGCTAGCCAGACACAATGATGATGGGAGACTTGAGATCAAGTTTTTTCTTTATGTTTTTATGGTCTATGTACCAACAAGTAGTTCCATCAATCTTTCAGCACTTTATTGAAGCTTGTTGGCGTAGAGTGAAGAATTACTTCTACCCAACAATGGAGATAAGATTTGATGAGTTCCCAGATGATTCTCAATTCGTACGTAACGAAGCTTATGCTGCCATTGAATCATACCTAAGTGCAAAATCGACTGATCAAGTAAATAGACTCAAAGGTGAACTTTCCAAGAAAAGTAAATCTCTTTTGTTTTCCATGGAAAAAGATGAATCTGTTGTTGATTTCTTTGATGGTATCAAGCTTAAGTGGGTATCAGTTTCCTTCACTCCTGAATCCAAGTCTATATCTTTTTATCCTATTGGTACCAGGAGATATGTTGTTCTTATATTTCACCCAAAACATAGACGTAAAATTCAAGATCAGTATTTGAATTATGTGATCCAAGAAGGTAAGGCAATTGGGGTCAAGAATCTCAAGCGCAATCTTTACACCAATAATCCAAGTAGTAATTGGTGGGACTACAGGGATAATTTATGGAGCCATGTAGTTTTTGAACACCCAGCAACATTCGAGACACTTGCAATGGATCCAAAGAAGAAGGAGGAGCTTATGGGTGATCTCATCGCATTCAAGAATGGTAAAGATTATTATGCAAAAATTGGTAAAGCTTGGAAGCGTGGATACCTTCTTTACGGACCGCCTGGAACTGGTAAATCAAGCATGGTTGCTGCTATTGCTAATTTCTTGAGCTACAATGTTTATGACATTGAATTGACAGCGGTTAAAGATAACACTGAGTTGAGGAAGCTTTTGACTGATATATCAAGCAAGTCAGTGATTGTAATCGAAGATATCGACTGTTCGCTTGACCTAACAGGACAAAGAAAGAGCAAAAATGACAAGAAGAACAAACACCCACTTGATAGTTTGATTCAGAACGATGATGAATCGGATGAGCAAAAAACTGATGATAAAAAAAGCAAGGTGACTCTGTCCGGATTATTGAATTTCATTGATGGACTTTGGTCTGCTTGTGGTGGTGAACGAGTGATTATATTTACAACTAATCATAAAGAAAAGCTTGATCCTGCTCTCATAAGAAGAGGAAGAATGGATCACCACATTGAACTCTCCTACTGTAAATTCGGGGCGTTCAAGATTTTGGCTAAGAATTATTTGAGCATCGACAGCCATGATTTGTTTGATCAGATTGGTCAGTTGTTAGAACAAGTAGATATCACTCCTGCTGATGTTGTGGAGTACTTGATGCCAAAGACTATAGAAGGAGCTGGTGATATTGAGCGTAGCTTGAAGAATTTGATACAAGGTATTGAGGAAAAGGGTGGAGAAATAGCAAAGCAGAAAGCTGAAAAAGAAGCAGAAGCTAAGAAGGATCGTGCTTTAAGTCGTGCTAAAATTAAACAATCACAAAAAGATTTGAAGAATACCACTAAGTAGCAACCTGTTTTTTCATCATTTTTCTTTTGAAATCATGTTAAATTATCATTTAATTCCGTGTATTGAGATTATTATTTATATTTTAATAATTTGATGATTTTATTAATAATAATTCAGAAATATTTTGGTATGGTGATACTAATTATATTAATCGTGGTCAATTATATAATTCATAATTATTTATCAATACATCATAAATTTCATTATTATATATTATTATTTTATTTACAAAAAATAATTTTCATGATTCGAAGTCTATCATTGTGGACTTGTAGAATTAAAAAAAAAACTTAATTTTATGAAAAAATCTCCATTCAGCGGTTGTTTTCTTTAAAAAAAACAAGCTTTGTCCTGAAAATATTTCTTAATTTGTTGACAAAGGAAAAGTTTCCTTTGTTAGGAAGGAAAGCTTGCTCATCAATCATAAAAATTTCATTCCGAAAAAGGAAAATTTTCCTTAACTTGATACTTATTAAAATTAATTTTCTTATTTTTATTCTAATAGATTTTTTTTACTATTTTATATTTTTCCTCTTATATATTCGTTGGCTCTTGTTATATTTATCTTTTTCTTTTTCATATGCCAATATATTTACATTACGTCATTTTTAAATTTCTGATCATTTAAATTTAAATTTATTAATTTTTTTAGATAAAATACCAATTGAGTTAAATTCAATATTTTTTGATAATTTATTTTTTCATTAAAGTTCGAACTCACCTGAAAAAAATTCAGTATCATTAATTGAAACTCGACAGTGATTAAGTTGAATTTTAAATTTCAAGCTTTGAAATTAAGTTGAACTGTGTTGACTTTTTGAGTTTCCTTTCTCCACTATTGATAGCTAGTGGCTACAAATTCCAAATATGAGAAAAAAGTGGAGATATAGATGTATTATTATTATTATTATTATTCGGGTTGGATTAACTATGGTCAACAATACATGTCATAATATCATATTATTATAAGGACAAAGATACATGTAGTGATTTGTGACAAACACGGATGACTACGTGACAAACTTTTTAATCCCAAATACAGTCGACAATCAACTGAAAAAATGAAAACATAAAAAGTAAAATGCCATGTCCATGATGTCACGGACCAAACTTTATCTTTGTTACAAAATGTTCCTACGATGATACGAAGACAAGGTTCAATACTGTTTGTAATTAGCTGGAAAGCTTCATCAATGGTAGCTGAATATAATGGACAAGTACTAAAATGTTTGATACTTTTGGCATTATTAGTAATGCTTCTCTTTTATTAGTTGATCAATACATATGTAATATTTGTAATACCATAGTATAAAAATAAATTATTAAGAAGAAATGAAGACTACAATGTCATATTGCCAAATGTGAAGAAGACCTGTCAGTTTCCAAGATTTCATTTCTGAAGCCGGCATTGAAGGTGCTTCTCTTGTTCTAAATCTAGCAATTAACCAGTGCATAAGTTGAATTTCTTGAAACAATCGAAATGTAAAATACAGTCAAAAAGTTGGTTCACCATCACTGGGAGGAAGGTGGTCAAGTTTTGCTACTATAAAAGCTTGTTCCAGTTGTATGATGCAATATTACAATACACTAGCAGAACTCCCTCTTGGCTGGCAATGGCAGGCAAAATCTTCCCTCTTGGGTTGCTTCTCTTGCTAAGTCTTAACTGTGCTTTACTCATTACTGGCAGCAAGGCTGCTCCAAATAACCGTAAGGTATAAAATATGTAACATTTTATTTATCGAAAAAGTTATTGTAATTATTTGGTACTGTTGTAATGTATTTATGATATTCATATCATGCAGTCTTATGTTGTGTACATGGGAGACCGACCTAAAGGTGAATTTTCCAAGTCATCTCGTCATCACTTGCGAATTCTGAAAGAAGCCAGTGGCAGGTAAAATATGCATACATGCATACTACTGCATCATTGGCATTGCTAGTAATTTTCTGTTACAAATTGTGTAGCACTTGCAAGAACCAAGATTTTGAACCCTACAAATTTATTACATTTTCAATGAATGCAGCAATTTTTCTCCAAAATCACTACAACATAGCGTCAAGAGGTCTTTTGATGGATTTGTTGCCGATCTAACTGAGGATGAAGCACAAAAAATAGCCGGTCAGTTTGCACATTAATGTTTGTCATTTGTATATGATATTTACATGGACAAGCTCTAACTTTCTGCTGTTGTCCAGAAATGGACAATGTAGTATCTGTGTTCCCTAATAAGGAGAGGCAGCTTGATACAACAAGGTCCTGGGATTTCATGGGATTTCCGCAACAGGTTCAAAGAACTACATTGGAGAGTGACATCGTTATTGGTGTGATCGACTCTGGAATTTGGCCAGAGTCTGAATCCTTTAACGATGAAGGATTTGGTCCTCCACCTAGCAAATGGAAGGGCAGCTGCCAAGTCTCATCAAATTTCACCTGCAACAAGTAAATCTGAATCATCAGGATTTTTTTTAGCTTATGTACTCGCATAATTTAACTGCTATAACTGTAGAATATAGCTTTCGGGCTAATATGCAATAGTCTGGTATCTATGAGTAGCACCGTGGCTTAATAAAATTGTATGTATCCTCATGCAGTAAGATTATTGGAGCTAAATACAATCGTAAGAAGCAGGATTATGGCCCTACTGATGTTCAATCTCCAAGAGATACAAAAGGGCATGGGACTCATATTGCATCTATAGCAGCAGGTAACTCAGTAAGCACAGCAGGCCTGTATGGACTTGGTGTTAATTAAGCTCATAAATATAACTAGATGAAATAAATTGAAATAATGCAATTATTATTATACTAAACAATAACTTTTATATCACTACAACACAACGGACCCACATCTTTATTAATGTCTCACATGACACACACTCTTTGCTCTTTAACTCTCCCACGCACCACTCACACACAAATACTCATATTATATTATTTATCTTGTACCCCCGACACACACTCATGTATTACCTTGTACCATTTCTATGCACACTACTCACATACAACAACACAAAATAAAGCTAACATTCTCTATTTATATATGTATAAAGTCGGTTATTGGTTGGCGGTGAGAAGCTTCATGAATGATAGTGAAAAAGCCAATTTGTCCAACTCAACTTGTCAACTTTGCCAACTTGTATGAGCAATTTGTTGTAGACTATGCTAGAAGTCTCTAGAATTAGAGAGATGGTGATGATGTTTAACACTTGGCTCAGGAACTGCTAGAGGAGGAGTTCCATCAGCTCGCATAGCTGTGTATAAAATAGGTTGGTATTCTGGTTGTGCTGATGAGGATATTCTCGATGCATTTGATGATGCAATTTCGGATGGGGTCGACATAATTTCAATCTCAATTGGAGACGATGATATTAATGAGTATTTTGATGATTCCACTGCAATTGGAGCTTTTCATGCAATGAAAAATGGGATTCTTACATCAACTTCAGCTGGTAACAATGGTCCTGAATTTAGATCCACCAGAAAATTTGCACCATGGTTTCTTTCAGTAGCTTCCAGTGTCATTGACAGGTCGTTCCTTACTAAAGTGGTGCTATGAGGTAATGAAATGAGCCTAGAAGTATAATAATCACTCGTTATGGCTGCCTAATGATTTATGCCGAAGGTTGAATGGTCAAATAATAAAAACTCTCTTCATGACATTTAGTCATTTATTTCATTTTGTTCAGGGATTTTCAATAAATACATTCGACTTAAACAATACCATGTATCCAATGATTTATGGGGGCGATGCACCAAACTTGAATTCTACTTATGAAGAAGCCAGGTATATAAAACTTTTTACAGTTTTGAGTTCGCTGGTTGGCAAAATTCATTAGATTAATTAACTGTTTAAATGCAGAAACTCCAAGAAGTTTTCGGTAGATGTGAATTTAGTGAAGGATAAAGTTGTTCTTTGTGACAAAAGGGTCGATGGAGAAACACCACTTTCGGCTGGGGCAATAGGCATGGTGATGACAGGTCAAAATCCTAAATTTTCCTTGTATCTCTTGCCTGCCTCTTACGTTGATGAGGATGACGAACATGGCCAAATAGTTTCCTACATAAAATCAACAAGGTATATATCATCCAACATTATCCAATTGATCATCCACTAGACTGAGAAACAAATTTGTGCAATTTATAGTACTCATATGCTAATGAATGTTTCTTCATAAAATTTGCAGCAATCCAATAGCATCTATACAAAAGAGTATTGAAACAAATAATACATTTGCCCCTTATGTGGCCCGAACTTCATCAAGAGGCCCTAATCGGATTACACCTGATATTCTCAAGGTACGGAGTCAAGTGGGTAGTTTTATTTTAAATTTGTCAAGGCCTAATACATTTAGAGCAGTTTGTCCTCTCAATTTATAAATTGACTATTTAAACACCTCAAACTTACTAAAAGTAACATCTGTCAACATTTCCTAACACTATTTAAAGTGTCTATTAGTATTTTTGCTAGTTGAAGCGAAATTATTTAGATACCTATAAATCCTTTTTTTAGCAAGTTGAGGTGTCTTTGTAAGTTGAGTGGGTAAATTGGCAAAATGTGCCAAGTTTAAAAGGTTTCAGAAGTATTAAATTTTTGCATATTCTTCATATGCTGGTTATATAATAGAAATACTATGAATAACTGCAGCCAGATATAACTGCTCCAGGAGCCAACTTTCTAGCTGCCTGGTCTCCGGCAAATTCGGTAAGCAAACAAGAAGGTGATCATAGACATCTTCCCTACAATTTTGTGTCAGGGACATCAATGGCTAGATAAAATTTAGCCGGCTTGCCCTCATGTCTCTGCCGTAGCTGCCTACATCAAATCACATCACCCTACTTGGTCTCCTTCTGCAATCCAATCTGCTATTATGACTACAGGTGCACATTCTTTTTTTTTTTTTTGTCATATATCTATCTCAATACTTCTAAAAACAATAGCCAAAACATCTTTTACTTATGTTCTATTTCTCGCATGCAGCTTCACCCATGGATCCCCAAAAAAGCTCCTATGCTGAATTTGAATAAGGATCAGGTCTTTTAAATCCTGCCGAGGCTATTGATCGTGGTTTAGTATATGATGCTGAGCCAATAGATTACATAAAGTTTTTGTGCGGACAAGGGTATGACTCAGCTCGTCTACAGCGACTGACGGAGGATGAAATTGTATGTTCGGAGACAATTAATGCAACAGTTTGGAATCTAAACTACCCTTCATTTGCAGTTTCCACCGACAAATTTGAGCTAACAACTCGAGTTTTCAATAGAAGTGTTTCAAATATTGGATTAGCAACATCAACGTATACGTCTGTTGTGACTGCCCCTTCTGGACTCAACATCCAAGTCAATCCAAGCACTCTAGCATTTACTTCCCTTGGTCATAAGCTGTCATTTACGCTTACAATTGCAGGAACGATAAATAGTTCTATAGCTTCTGTTGCTTTGGTGTGGGATGATGGAGTGCATCAAGTGAGAAGAAGTCCGATTGTTGCGTATGTTAAAGGTTCATTTTAAATTGGAAATTTTCAATAATATAAAGTTCCATGTTTTATTTTTTTGAAAAATTCTCTCATGCTCCATGTGTGCTACATCCAATCATTAAATTTGTAACACATATACACGTGCTACATTTTTGTTGCTCGAGTAGAAAATTTTCAGGATATATATCACTCATCCAATCATTGAGTGTAGTAATATGAATGTAGGCAAAAAATCTCTCTTTTTTTTTTTTTTACTTGGAGCATCTTCAAAGATATTATATATAATCTTTTAATTATATATCCATTTGAACCACTTTTTAAATCCATCAGAATATATACATCTATCCAAATAAATCAATTTGAACTTAAACTCTTGTGAGTCTAAATTAAAAAAAAAAAAAAAACTAGAAATAAAAACAGAATTTTATCAATAATTTTACTTTTTTATATTAAAAAGCAGCCCAAAAGTACATCAGTTTAAAGAAAATAAAAACAAGAAAAATTTTCCTTATATGCTGAAATATTATTAAGGTAACACATTCATACATTTGAACTCTAGATATTAATTTTTTTTTTTTTTTAGTATCCAAGCTGAAATTTGTTCTCTTTTGATAATGGTGCTAATTAAGAATTATGTTTCATCTATAAAGCAATGCCATTTTATTTTTTGATCTTTAAATTAACTATTTGGATGAATGAGATTTTGAAATGATTAGCATTTTCCATTGCATATTAATGTTAATGTTAAACTTATGTTTTAAATTATTGTAAATCAGTGACCTGGGTATATATAATTCAGTAACCAAATTGTAATAATATTAATAAGTTTGAAACCAGAATTGTTAGTGCAATGGGATTTTTAAGGACAACATACACAAGAACACAACAAAAAAAGAATGATAATAATAACACAAAACAAACGAGAAATGTAATAATTCAGAAGTGAAATTAAGCAATGAGATTATTGTTTTTCATTTTATTAATCAACAAAAGAAACCACCTAAAGCATCAAACAAAACCCGAGAAAAGAAGATCAAGACAGATTTTGAGTACCAAATTTAATAACAAGAATCTATGCTGATCAAAACAAATGATACCCAAATCAATGATATTAACAATGTGGCATCACACTATCTCCTCCAGCACAGTACTTGTCAAACTTTGCAAAAGTTGCACAACAATCTGCGCTCACTCTACCTCCAATCTGTGTCACACACCTGGTGAAACTATCCATAATGCCCATACAACCAAACATATCGAACCCACCAGAATAGTCTCTAGGAGGTGGTTGAGTTGATTTTGGTGGTGGGTTAGCAGGTGGCTTTGGTGATGATTTTGGTGGTGTCTGTGGTGGTGGATTACTGGGAACAGAAGGTGGGGTCTTTGGTGGATTTTGAGAAGGGTTACAATTGCATTGGCACATGCAATATCTTGAATATGGTCCGCCAAACTGGAACCTTTCAGGTTTGCAACCAGGGGCACAAGGTCCACAGTAACATGTAGACCATGAATATGCTTCAGCATATATTGCTGAACATATGAAAACAAGCACAACTGAAGCTGAAATAGCACTCATATTTACCATTAAAAAAAAAGAATTTTGAGTAGGGTATGATTCTTGAAGTGAGTTCAGGTGCCGATATTTATAGCAGTATAGCTGTACAGGATACTATTGCCATTGGCTATATATACATATTATTAACTTACTTCTGAAAAAAATATTTATCTAAAATAATCTGTTAAAATTTGAACTTTTGATAATCCGTAAATAACAGTATTCTGTTCCTTTTTTATAATCTTTTAAAATCCTTTCTTTTAAATTTCGAATAAGCAACTGAAATAAAATCTCATCTGTTTTTAATTATACAATCTAAAACATAGACTAGAAGAAATTATAGCTCAAGTTCAAAAATAAACAAAAAAAATTATAAGATCTTTTCGTATAATTATCTTTCTAACTAATTGAAATTGAACTAAATGGATCTCTAAAGAGCATGGTTGTCCGGTGCCCGTTAAACAAGATTTATGGAGTATTTGGTTTAACTATTGGGATACAATTGTTACTTGTTTAATTTTTCAACAGTTATAAAATATGTTTGGTTAATTTTTTTTTTTTAACAAGAGCTAGTAGCTGTTGGACATCTTAATTGGTATATTTGTATTCCTCCAATTTAAAACTTTTTACCAACGGTTTTATTTCGTTAAAATATAATTACTAATATATCACTAAATTCTTAAAACCTTAATTAGACAATAGGTCAACTTGATGTCCTAGGCCTGTACTATGGAATCACAATTCAAGTTTAAATTCAACCGGGTCTCTTTCAATTACCATTATATATATTATAGTCAATTCTAATTATATTCAATAATAATATTTGGTTGCATACATAACATTAACATATACTCAATCTGTTTCTAAATAATTGTCGTTTAAAAATTCTTCACATAGATTAAGGAATGCATTTAATATATGTATAAAATATTATACTACCCTTATAATAATTCTCTCAACCAATTATTAACTTTATATAAAGTTCTAAAAGAAATAGATATTTATTCAATTAATTCATCTATATTAAATAATGGTGAAATAAGAAAAAAAATAGTTAAAATGCATTGGTAACTTAAAATATCAATTGTTTAGGAAAAAAATTAGACTTTTAAAACGTCAATTATTTAGAAATAGAGGGAGTATAATAAATATTCTTTTTTTTCCATGAAATATAACAAATATTCTTTAGACCTAATATATTTTTCTTGATTTTCTAGTTTAATGGACTTTAATGGAACAAAAAATCATATTTTCTTTATTATTTATTGTAAATAATAAAATTTTATCATTATTAGTAAATGGTCATGATAATGTAAAAATTAAAATCCAAGACTTAAATAATTCTCACAAAATGAGAATACTAATTAAATAACCTTGATTAACTATTTTTACTGATTTTATATATGCTATATTTAATGGTTAAGTATAACTTTGACTTAACCATATATGCTATATTTAAAATTTAATCCAAGTAATTTCCAAAAAAAAAAAAATAATCCAAATAGGGTAAGGATTTTTGCACTCATTCTCTTGATAATTATACTCCAATTTAATTAACTTTGTTAACTTTTTAAATGACTTAAATGTTCTTAATTTAAAATGATTATGTACCTTTCACAATTAATATTAACTCTAAAATTTATTTAATTCAAATAGATAAAAATCTAATTATTTTCAAAAAAAAAAAAAGAAGATAAAAATCTAATAACTTTAATACAAATAATTTATTTTAATTTAATAATTTTTATATTATAGTCACTGAGAGTTATGTATAACTTTATTAATTTATTATGTTTTTTTATTTGTGTTCAACTTATATTGTCAAAATTTAAAAAATGGTTATTTTTATTTGCTAATTTCATTATACAATGTACATTCTTAGTTTTTAATTTTTTTAATGCTTTTAAGTGTTTATATAAATTATATTTACAATTTTTAAAAATAAAATCGATGATAAATTTAATTTTAATTTTTTTTCAATCAATTTTTTTCAATAAAAGTGATATCTATATAAATATATAAAAACTAAGTGCATGAATTGTGTCACCTCATGGTATTAGTGCCATGTAGTGTCATTTGGCACTTTCTATGATTTATAAGTGTTCTTCATTGGTGTTGCATTTTGATTTTGGGTTCTTTTAATTCTCTGTGCCATAAAGTGCCATGTGACACTTTGTAAGGTGGATAGGTATTGTCCATTATTGCTTTTTTTGGGTAGCCCTGTTCCATTTGTAAGCTTTAATGCTGGATACACAAAAGACTGCAGTTACAGGTACTGCAAAATCAGAAGTTAAAGGGAATAAGCTTTAGAAAAAGTCAATGAAAGACAATGAGCTGTAAGAAGCTGTAGAAAAAGGCGATAACAAGTTTTGTTGGTTTTGAAAATCTATAGATTCATTTGAGTTGCAACAGTCGAAAGCGTGAATCAAACCAAAAACTTGAGTGCAAAAGACATGCAAAATTATGGGCCCAACGACTCACCTTCATTCCCTCCAAAAGACATGGAACTCCTAATGAATCTGATTTAGCACCATTTCCTGGAATGAATAGCCACTTCTTCCGTATCGGTTTCAACATCTCAAATTTCATCATTGAAATCCTAAAGTTGTGAATATCTTTGTTGACGCATAGTATTGCTCAGGTCAGGCCACTTTTAGATTCTGAGTGCATTTTCAAATTCAGTGTTGTAATATCACTACCCTGTAAATGATAATCCATTATGTTATTCATATCTAAGTAGGAGATGACATTTAGACCTTTTAACGTCATTTGATACAAAGTGTCCCAAAGAAAAAAATTTATGAAAAAGACTAACGGAATGTATGGATGAAATTGAACATGGCTTTAATTTTGCTACAGTCTGTAGAAACACCCTCACTTGGCTTAGGAATAAGACTAAGTTAGGTGTTGCATTGTAGTCCCTTTTGATGACAACCTTAATTTTCACAAGGTACTAGTCTAATTTCCTTTACTTAATGTCTTTTCTATTAAAAGAAACAGAAGAGTAAACAAATGGGCTATGTTCTTTTTATAGGTGATAGCAGTGGGAATTACAAATGGAGTTGATCTGCATGCAATTTCTCATTTGGCATGTGACTTCCCTCGCCTTCTTCGTGCAAGTGATGAGGATTAGGTGCTTATGCAGCCATTCTTTGGGGATCAACCTTCAAGTTACTGGCATTCTATTAAGTCAGTAGAGGAATTGACTGGGATCATAATGGTGGTGTTAACGACAACAACCTCTAGGTGTTAATGGCAACAACCTTTACACTAGCTGCCCCTTGGTTTAGATGTAACTAGCTTAATTTGCCCTCTTTTCTTAAGAAAATCACCAGTTTCAATGCCTTTTGGTAATCTAACCATAACGCCTTTTGATACTCTCACCATCTCTTCATCATTGTCTACACGCTGTTCATTGTTCATGGTCAATACCTATACCTGACTTATAAATTGTACAAGAAAACGGAAAGCCGCTTCTTTAGCGAGCTGCATCATTATTCTTTAAACTTCTTAATATTATTTGATTGATAATATAGTTATTCGCTTTTATTGGCAGACGTGGATGTATTTGGCTGTTCCCATTATCCTTTATGTCAGTGAAAGATTGACAAGGGCACTAAGAGCCATCATCAAGCTATTTCTTCTGATTTTAGTTGTCATTCGGCAAAAAATTAGGAAAGGCATTGGTACCATTATCTCAACAATAATTTAAGAAAAAAGTTGGTTGAATTATCTTTACTTTATACTTTTCTTTTGCATTTTTTTATACCATTGAAATATTCATATTGTTACATGAAAGTTTAAACATTTTCATTATTTGTTCAGAAAAGAAAAGTGATTAAATATGTTTCAATTGTTTTCTCAAATATTATACAATATTTTTATTTGTAGTTTTGTTTATATTTTTTATATCAATGCGTGGGTATACGTCTATTGATATAATACAACTAGTTGAATTATATTGATTCAACTAGTTAGATGTAAGATGTATTAATAGCCATTGTATAATTTAATTTAAAATTGTAAATATTTCTTATTTATATTATCAAATCAATTCAACTAGTTGAATTGAATTGTAAATTGATATTACAATTCGTTCAATTTTTTTTTCTGATTTTAGAAAATTATTCATGATATCTAATTTTAGTTTAATGTCAAATTTTTGCTACTGTAAAAAATTGCAAAAATTTTAAATAATTTCGATCAAATTTTTATATAATAATTAGAATTTATAATTGAAAAATAAAAGAATTTAATTTTTATCGAATATATAAAAAGAGTGGGACAATTAGATACATAATAAAAAATAAAAAAATTTTGTTCTATTTTACCCCAAAGTACAACCATACTTATTCTCAAAAAAAAAGTACAACTATATACTTTACAAACAAAATCAATAAAAAAAGTTTATTAAATGAGTTATTGTTATGATAATTTTATCGTATGAGTTAATAAAATGAAGTTTTAAAAAAAAAAATATTTTTACTCTCTTTCTTCAAGAAGTATTATAGATCAGAATTGTTAAAGTAAAATTTTCCAAGACTGAATACTTACACTAGAATTGTGGGTAAGAATTTTTACATTTATTCTCTTAATAATTGCACTATATTTTAACTTTATTAATTATTTAAATGACTTAATTGTTATTAATTTAAAATGATTATATACCTTTTACTGAAAAATTATTTAATTCATATAAATATAAAATCTAATAACTTCAATATAAATAATTTATTTTGATTTAATAATTTTTATATTATAATCACCAAGAAATAATTATTATATTATATTATAATTTAATTTTGTGTTCAACTTATATTATTAAAATTTTAAAAATAGTTATATTTATTTGCTAATTTAATTATGCAATATACATTTTTAGTTTTTAAATAATTATATTGAAGTTATTAGATTTTTATGTATATTAATTAAATAATTTTTTGAATTAATATTAATTGTGAAAGGCACATAAATCATTTTAAATTAAGAACGGTTAAGTCATTTAAACTGTTAATAAATTCAAAGTGAAGTACAATTATCAAGAGAAAAAGCGTAAAAATTTTTACCCAAGTATAAAATATAAATTAGTTATAAATTAAGTACCCGTCACTTATAAATACTTTAATGATTACATTTCTATTTTGGTGTTAAAAAACATCAAATAGGAAAATAAAGAATGAATTATGACAATTAGAGCAATAATTCTTGAATCTAAGTGTTCCATCCTTACATTTTATCAAAAGAGTGAATATATATAATCAATAATATATATATTCACTTTTACAAGTAGGGTGAGGATTTTTGCATTCCAATTATTTATAAATACATTTTATATTTGACTTTCACTAATTTAAATGACATTGTTATCCTTACTCTTAAATAATTTTTTTATTGGTTAATATAACTTTTTTTATTAGTTAATATAACATTTAAATTTTTCCAGATTAATTTTTTTAATGTTCAATATATATTGAGTCTTAAATATATATTTTATATTTTATATTACAAAAAAATAAAAATAAAAAATATTAATATTAATATTTACAAGTTATTAACTAAAAAATGTAGATTATTGGTTAAAATTTTAGGCATGGTGGATTTCATTACTAAAAAATGTAGATTATTGGTTAAAATTTTAGGCATGGTGAATTTCATTATTTAGTTATAAATTTTTATTGATTTTGATGCATTTTTAATTATTTGGATATTATTTTTGGAGATTTATTTCAATACAATAGGTTAATATCTAAAAATTTATTTATATTGTATATTTAATACAAAAATTTAAATATATAATTTATTTTAAAAAAATTAATGTTTAGAATATAAAACAAATAATTAGAGAATTAATTATATTGATAGTCAATTCTAAAAGAAAAATAAATATTATATGAAAATATTAGATTTTGTTTATATGACTAAGTTTGATAATTAGACGAGGATATATTTAATTTTTTCATAAAATAAAATTCCTTACAAAAACTATTTTTGCAAAGTAAAATAATTTCAAAAATAATTCTTTTTATAAAAAGTGCAATTAAATATGATATTAAATATATTTTAATTATTAAGTAGCTATTTTAAATAGAGGATGACTCTATTAATTAAATAAATAAATAGAAAAAAAGAAGAAAGTTCAAACATATAATTTATCAAAAAATATGTAATTTTTGAATTTAAAAAGTTAACCAAAAATGAAATTAAAATTGCACTTTTCATAACTTTTTTATTTTTAAATTATTTTACTTTATAAAGACATTTATTTTTCTATAAAAAAATTATTTTATGAAAAATCAAATATGGCATTATTTCTCTTTTTTAATCTAATAACAATGTAATTGATTCTCTAATTATTTATTTTATATTCTAAAGATTAACTTTTTTGAAAATAAATTACATAGTTAAATTTGCATATTAAATATACAATATAAATAAATGTTTAAATATTAACCTATTGCATTAAAATAAATCCCAGAATATATATCCAAATAATTAAAAAGTACCAAAATTGATAAAAATTTATAACTAAATAATGAAATCCAACATGCTTAAATTTTAACAAAAACTCTACATTTTTTAGTTAATAACTTACAAGTATATATTAATTTTTTTTTATCTTTTTTTGCAATATAAAAATTTAAGCATATATTTAAAAATCAATAAATAATATATTAAGATATAAAATGTTTAAATATTGTAATAGCCAATAAAAAATTATACAAGAATAAGGACAATTATGTCATTTAAGTGATTAAAAAGTTAAATAAGAAGTGCATTTATAAATAGGTGGAGTGCAAAAATTCTCACCCTTTACAAAATTATTAAAATAATTTAATTGATGTTTATTTTTGTCAGTAAATATGTAAACAACAACAACTGTAATTAATTATACTAAATATTTATTATTAATCAGTTACCAGCTATCAACTAGCAACTTAGCTAAACAGGTGCCGAATTTATTGTCACTTCATTAGCTATATATATATATATATATATATATAGCTAATGAAGCTAACGGTTTCATCAAGTGGGTCCAAATCCAGCCGATCATTCATCAATGTAATTCACACATGATTAGTTATGTTTAATCGGCCTGTAAATTGACTAACTAACACGGTCTGGAGTACCAAGGGATCACAGGATAGTATCATACAATATAATAAGTCACATCCATGTCTTGCCCGCACGCTAGTGGTACTTTACGACCATTGGCCAGTTACAGAAGCCGTGCATTTAAATTCATCATATTATTATTTTATGTGACCAACTAGCTTAAATTAATTTTTCCTAAGCTTTCAGCTATCCAATGAGTGCTAAAATCATAACAGAAGCAGAACTTGCATAAGGGTCATGACATATAAATCCTGTTAAGGCTATAGATCCTGGTTAATATATGATTCAGAGCCGATTGACTATGCTAGCAGTTGCTCTGAAGCTTGCTGTCTAATGTTGGATCACCAGCATCTACATATATAGCCATTATTGTGATGTGATGCATACACTATGATTTAATATTCGAGTGAACCCACCAACTCATTCCAGTTGGCACCGACAGTCGAAGGAAAAATAGATTGTCCTATCGGCTTCCCTGATGTGAGAAGATGGAAAACATCAAGTGAAGAGCCCAATTACATGTTGTGTAATAAAGTTGCAGATTACAAAAGCAAAACACTCATAGAGCAAATGGAATTGAGAAATGTCACAATAAGTTGCCAATTGTGATTGTACATTGCAGCTTTTGATTTTGTTATGATACAAGCTGCCATCGTCAACCTTTGATGGCTAATCAAAAGAAAAAAAAAAGTTTAATTACGTAAATATCTTTTTCGTGCACAAGCCAGCAATGTTTCAGTCCTGTTATAGAATTGATTGTTTCAACATATGTAAGCAAATGAAGATGTAAACTTAAGTAATATGTTTCAGTCTTGTTTTAGAATTGATTGTTTCAACATGTGTAAGCAAATGAAGATGTAAACTCAAGTAAATATTAAAATAATTTCTTGAACAAGTCCTAGAAAACTAATTTCTTGAACAAGTAAGAAGAAACTAAGTCAAGAAAGAATTGTATAAGAACCTGTTTTAAACATTTGATCTTCATTACAAGGTTTCCAATACTTCTGCTGAACACAGAAAATGGCGATCAGAATTTCTCCATATTCATGGCTTTGTTGGCTCTGCCTCACTTGCTTTCTGCTTGCTGACAGAACATCTTCTCAGGATTATCGAAAGGCAATTACTCCTATCACTTGTTTTCATGAATCTATTTTATAGATTCTTATTTTGCTTTTAACTCTATCTTCCTGCATTGATTAACACTGTACATGCAGTCGTATATTGTCTACTTGGGAGACCGGCCTAAAGGCGAAGTTTCATCAACACTCCATCATCGGAGAATGCTGCAAAATGTCATCGGCAGGTTTTGTACCTGTCTACTTCACTATAGTACTACTAACTAATAATTCTACAAAATGTAAAGACATTTAATTTCAATTATACAAAATGTAAATGAATGCAGAAAATTTTCTTCAGAATATCTTCTCTATAGCTTCAAAAGGACATTCGACGGATTCGTGGTCAATTTAACTGAGGACGAAGCGCGAACGATAGCTGGTATGTGAAGTTATTTATTCTATCTTCTTATAATATACTTGGATTTAATGATTGTTCGTTGCCAATTCATACACAGGATTGACCAATGTAATATCTATATTCCCTAACGAAAAGAAAATACTTCATACAACAAGGTCGTGGGATTTCATGGGATTTTCGCAACAAGTTCGACGAACAACTCTGGAAAGTGACATTGTCATTGGCATACTTGACACCGGAATTTGGCCAGAGTCTGAATCCTTTAATGATGAAGGATTTGGTCCGCCGCCAAATAAATGGAAAGGCAGCTGCCAAGTCTCATCAAATTTCAGTTGCAACAAGTAAACTTTGCAACAAAATATTTTCGCACATTTGCTTAGATTACTTTTAAAATTCACACGAAATGTAGCCGTCAGACGAGTAGTTCAATTATCAAATACCTTTATGTAGAACATAAAGCTTCCTATCCTTCTAACCTTGACTGATTTCATTATGCTTATGCAGTAAAATCATTGGAGCTAAATATTATCGCAGTGACGGGAAATTTGGGCTTACTGATATTCAATCCCCTAGAGATTCAGAGGGCCATGGAACGCATACGGCATCAACAGCAGCTGGGAACTTGGTTAGCATGGCAAGCTTATATGGCCTTGCTTCAGGAAATGCTAGAGGCGGGGTTCCATCGGCTCGCATTGCTGTTTACAAAGTATGTTGGTCGGATGGCTGTTATGATGCTGACATTCTTGCAGCATTTGATGATGCTATTGCAGATGGTGTAGACATAATTTCAGTATCAATTGGACCGAAAAAAGTTGATCCCCGTGATTATTTCAATGACTCTACTGCAGTTGGAGCCTTTCATGCTATGAGGAAAGGGATATTGACATCAATTTCTGCTGGTAACTTAGGTCCTGATCCTGCCACTGTCTCAAATTTTTCACCATGGTGTCTTTCTGTAGCTGCTAGCACCATTGATAGGAGATTCAGAACCACTGTTCAACTGGGAAACAACAACATTTATGAGGTAAATTTTCACCTTACTCATATTCTACAATTTTATGATGCATTTTATAATATCATACAATTTTCTTGTGCAGGGCGTTTCAATAAATACATTTGACCTTAAGAAAACCATGTATCCTTTGATTTATGGGGGAGATGCACCAAACATCACTGGAAATTTCAATGGATCTCAATCCAGGTGCTTATTTTTTAAGTTTTGTCTTTGGACTAGTTAAGCTGTAGTACTGATAGGATATATAATTGGTGATGGCAAATTCACGAGAATTTACTGCTGAAATGCAGGCTTTGCTCAATAAATTCATTGGATGAGAACTTGGTAAAGGGTAAGATTGTTTTCTGCGATTCTTTCCGGAATGGAGAAGGAGCATTGCTAGCAGGTGCAGTTGGTACTGTGATGCAAGGTCGGGGTCAAAGAGATCGAGCTTTTAGTTTTCCCCTGCCTGCTTCTTTTCTTTACCAGGAGGAGAATGACAATATACTCTCTTATATAAAATCAACAAGGTATCAATATTTACAAACAATCACTAAATTTTGCATCATTTTGATTGCTTGTTAACATTGTTCATAAAACACTACAGGAATCCAACTGCAACTATATATAAAAGTAAAGAAGAAAACAATACATTTGCCCCTTTTGTTCCCTCGTTTTCATCAAGAGGGCCAAATCCGATTACACCTGACCTTCTGAAGGTAATTCAAATTCATAATTTCTGGTCACAATAGCCTATTTCTGAATAGGCTTATTGAAACATGTACATGTATCTGTAGCCAGATATTGCTGCTCCTGGTGTTGACATTCTAGCTTCATGGTCTCAAATTTCATCGGTAACCACGCTTCAGGGTGACAACAGATTAGTAGCTTTCAACATAATTTCAGGAACATCAATGGCCTGCCCTCATGTAACTGGTGCAGCTGTCTATGTTAAATCCCATCACCCTACATGGTCTCCTGCAGCTATCAAGTCTGCTCTTATGACTACCGGTAATTCATAAGCATGTTTTTTGAGTGCCTATTTTTGGTCATAAGCTTACAGTTTCGTTGATGACTCCAACACTAATAAACCAAACTATTCTTCCATTTGTGTACTTCTTGCAGCTTTTCCAATGAGTTCTGAAACTAATCCTGATGCTGAATTCGCATATGGTTCTGGCCATATAAATCCTGTTAAGGCTATAGACCCTGGTTTAATATTTGATGCTGAGCCACTTGACTATATCAATTTTTTGTGTGGCCAAGGATATAGTTCAAGTCTTCTACAAGTTCTTACAAGGGATGATAGTACCTGTTCTAATGCAACTAACGGAGCGGTCTGGGATCTGAACTACCCATCATTTGCACTTTCAGCTACACGTTTACAATCTTTTAGTCAAGTTTTCAATAGGGTTGTCACAAATGTTGGATCAGCAAATTCCACATACAAGGCTACCGTGAACGCTCCGCCAGGATTAAAAGTCCAGGTAAAACCAGGCATCCTGTCATTTACTGCTCTTGATGAGAAGAAGTCATTTGCACTTACTGTTGAAGGGTTAACAAATAGTTCAATTGTCTCTGGTTCTTTGGTGTGGAATGATGGAATGTATCAAGTGAGAAGTCCTATTGTTGTGTCTATTGTATCCTGAAAATTTCAGCATACTAAATTTGTACTAAAAAAACATTTAAAGTTAGTGAAGGAGTAATCAAGTGGTGAGTGTCTTATGTTGATTTGTGAAACTAATTTCCACATGATTTAATGGGTTGGAGGATCGAACTCTATTTTCTACCGAATGTCTTGACTCAATAACATAACAGGGTGTTTTACCACTCAGTACAACCCTATGGTATCAGAATCATAATGGTTGACATTTTTTTTGTACGTATATATTTTACAATTTACTTATTATTTTTATAATACATAAGATATTTCACAACATGACAAAATAAAAATTTTATAAAAATATTTACAAAAATATAAACTTATAATCCGGCTATCCACAGGAAAACCGACTGATTTATGTAAAGAAATAAAATGTCAAATTTAGCATGTAAACCTATGTTTAAGATAATCTGCTCAATAATAAGGCAAAATAATTGGCATAGAAACATCTGAGAACTATCCATAGTTGACAGCCGGCACTAGCAGTTAAAAGAAAAGAGCAAAGGGAAGCCCTATAATGACCAACTTCAATACAATAGAAGGCTTTTACCAACGTACAGCAACTCCGATCCAATAGGTACAACTTTTTCCAGTCCTTACCTCCCCTCCCAATTTGAAAGAAAAAATAATGCACCCCAATATAATAAAGGTACCAGATAATGGTTGAATTTGATATGGAATGCTTCAACCGCTTACTTTTCTTTAATTATTATTATAGCTGAGAAACAATGGTCGAATTTGGTGTGGAAAATTTCAAACGTTTAGTGTTTTTGTTTTTATTTTTTAAATAAAGATTTCGTCAACGGACAGATTTCTTCCACTGATACAGCAAAGCAAACGAACATTTCTACGTTAGAGAAAAGAGTTTGTGTACAGGGCTAAGTGAGAAGACTAAACAGTCTGTTAATAGAACTTGAGCTCTGCTATCTATGATTAAACAAAAACACTAAATTCCTGATTTTTTATTGCAGCTTTAGGATCACTAAAGGCAGAGGCAACTGTTTCATTAGCTGTTTGAAGAATCACTGATCTGCCAATCCACGAAGCAGAATTTTTGAGTGGTGTAGGTGGGGACGTTGGTGTTGTCCGCTTGCAAGAAGAACTCAAAAGGGCGCAGTGTTTCTTGAAAGATGCAGACAGTATGAAAAATTTGAGACGTTATGAAAAATTTAAGACGTTTACTTGTAGATTGGTGCAATGTTGTAGGGGAGTCAATTAGGTAATGGACCTTACGTGTATATTCCTTTGGAATATAAAGGGATAAAGAGACCAAGACATTTGGTTAGTTTGGTAGCACTAAAATAATATTGAGGAAACAGTTTAAAATTAATTACATGATTTTATTAATACTGATCAAAAGTGCAGACAAATCATTGTTAGATATTTAATATATTAATAGAAGATTTTTTTAATAAAAAATTAAACATTTCCACCAAATCTATTACTAAATCATGTTTATGAATAGCAAATTCAACTACACAAACGTTTATATGCTTATTAAAAATAGACTAAGAATGATAAATAAGTTCCTAAATTTTAGTAATTAATTAAATTGTATTTTTACTTTTATAGTCCATAGTTGGTAGGAGTGTAACCAAACCGATCTAAGCAGAGTTTTGGATAGCTCGGACTTAGTTCATTTATAATCAAACCAAGTTTGAGCTAAGCTCGTTATGTCATTTGATATTTATGAGTTGTTCACGAATTTAAACGAGTACAAAATTTTTTTAAAAAATATATACTATAAATTAAAATTATATGTTAAAAATTGAAAATAAATTATTTACTAAATAAGTTATAATATATTTAATAAAAATTATAATTTTATTCTAATAATATATTTTCTAAACTATTTTTTATAATATAAATTTGTATATTATATATCTAAAATCAAATTAGTAAACATTAAAATTATGAATTAACTAGCGAACTTTTATTCAAACTTGTGATATGATCCCAATGATATAGCAAAGTGACCCAATACCAAATATTTAACGACAGTATGATTGTTTCTAAACATATTGTGAATAATTGATTTCCACTTGACCTGTTGATTAGCAAACCAAGAACCAAGAATAAGAAAACAATAGAAATAGACGTCACTCCCTTCACAAAACAAAGTAGAGGAAGATAAATCAAATTAGACGCCAGAATCAAAAAATAATTGACAAGTCTGAAAGTAATTCTTTTAAGAACCAAAGCAATAACTTTATAAAATTTCATAAGATTGAAATTTAGGAATGACATTCATAAGAAAGGAGAAAGCAGAGATTGTTATGAAATCTCATTCCATACTGTCATAACCTCAGAAACTTAGAGCTAATAGGAGTCATATCAGAAGAAGATCACAACCTACAATTCCTGTCAAAAAGTCTTGTCAAGCTAATTTTGAAATTTTCTTCTCTAAAATAAGATCCAATGGGAATTCTAGAAAAAGAGCTGCCTAACTTAAGATTTATGTCCTTGGAGAGTAGGGCGTACCATTGGTCTAAAATGGTATGCTAGGCCCATGGATTTAAGATTTATGTCCTGGAGGGTAGGGCGTACCATGGGTCTAAAATGGTATGCTAGGCCCATGAATTTCCTCAACTTGAGATTTTTACACTTAAAGGGTTGGATGAAGTAAAAGAATGGGAGATAGAGGAGGGTGCAATGTCTTGTCTCAACACTTTACATGTACAAAGATTATATAGTTTAAAGATGATTCCACAAGGTTTGAAATTTGTCACCACCCTTCAACAATTGAAACTCACTTGCATGTATCTAGAATTTATAAGGAGAGTTCAAGTGGAAAATGGAGTAGAAGGAGATGATTTTCACAAGATTCACCATATTCCATCGCTCTCACAATCTCTAAGTACCGGTCAAAGTAATTAACAATTTCCTCTCCTCTTCTATCTTATGCTAAAAACAACCAATAATGGGCTCAAATTGCCTTCTTAATTTAATAATTTTTTTCTTTCTTTTTATATATTACTAATTAAGTCAACAATAAAAATACATTTTTCACATTTTGCTTTGTGTCCTTTTCTTGATGGATAGGATAACGAGTTGATGGCGGACTTGAAATTTTCAAACCTGATAGTAGTATTGTTTCTATATTGAAAGTTGCAGACTCCATTTGTCACTTTATTGCGAGCAAGCAACACCCATTTGGAGGTTCTCATCTTTATTTTGCGATAAAAAGTGTGTACTTATCCTACTATTATTTTTTTCTTTCTTTCTTGCCCGGTTACAGAATCTTGCACAGTGCACACTCTTCATCAAATAAAGTAGTATTTATTGTTACTACTTGCGTAATGCTACCATTATTTGATTAATTCCCAGCTAATCTTAATTTCAGGTTATGGGTACCAAGTTGGATGTTAATTTATAGTTTATTTTCATATTTTATTTATGAACTCTGATTGCTTCCACTGCGCAATATTTTTGAGTTTGTCATGTTGGAAGTGCATATTTTGCAATATCTAATGTTATTGTTCTATAATCAAGAGCACAAAAATACAAGGTTAAGTTTTAACTGCACTATATGTTGTGTAGGAAATGACAGTACTTTTGTTAGTGTCAATTATCAACTCTTTTAGCCTAGAAAATGGCCGGCTGTATAAGGACGCTCCCAAGGTGACGGACTTAACGATAGTTTCAGAAAATTATAGAGCAAAAGTCAAATTGAGTTGTGCATTTAGCTTCTATAAAGGCCATACTTTATTCTTCATTTTTTGTGATAAAATTAGTTGACACTCATAGTTCAAGAAATAAACTGGTTGCTTTCATTTGTGACTTGCTTCAATGGCAAGCCAACATTCCCCACTTTCATGGCTTCTGCTTATAAGCCTCACCTTTAGCCTTGTTATTGGCTGCCATGGGACATCCAGTGAAGATAGGAAGGCATATACTCAAATATCCTTTTTTTTCCCTTTGCAAATATATCCATGTAGCTTTTAGACATTTTTATGTCATTATTGGGCTGCCATTAATTCTTGAACATTAAAATCTAAGTGATTCTTTTAGTTTTGCAATAGTCATTTACATACCAAGTATCTTAAGTCTTGACATTTTGTGGATGCAGGCATATATTGTGTACATGGGTGACCGTCCAAAGGGGGATTTTTCTGCATCAGCTTTTCATACCAACATGCTACAAAATGCTCTTGGAAGGTTCACATTAATTGTTACCCTACTTTAGATTTTTCATTAATTTTACATGAAAAAGCTAAGTTTTGCTAATTATTGTCCATATATTTCCTTTTTTTTTATTTTCACTGTTGGTGTGCCAGAATCCAATAGCTCTAACTAATCGAGTTCAACCCATTTAGAAACACGAGTGGCAAAGTGTAATTACCACAAAGGAGTTGATAAAATAAATATCGGGATTTTTCCTGACTCTAACTTATGAATTTCTTTTATCAGGGCTGCATCAGATTTCTTGCTCCACAGCTACCACAGGAGCTTCAATGGTTTTGTTGCGAAGTTGACTGAAGCAGAGAAGCAGAAATTGGAAGGTGTGTTTTAACCACCCCTTCATTATTTATTATGAAATAGAGATAGAAGAAACATTTTAGTGAGTTTTGGCATTTTTATTATCTTCAGATATGGAAGGTGTGGTGTCAGTGTTTCCTAATCTAAAGAAAATGCTCTACACAACAAGGTCATGGGATTTCATGGGCTTCCCCTTGAATGCTGCGAGATCAACTCATGAAAGTAATATCATTATCGGAATGCTTGACTCAGGAATTTGGCCTGAATCACAAAGTTTTAATGATACAGGATTTGGTGCACCACCAGCCAAATGGATGGGCACTTGCCAAGGATCCTTCAATTTCACTTGCAACAAGTAAACTTTAAGCCTTATGTTGTATATGCATAACTTGCACAAGCAAATACTCTTATTTTGACATTTCTGTTTTTGTTCTTGTAGCAAAGTAATTGGAGCTCGATACTACCATACTGATGGGGAACTTGGTCCGGGACAAATTGCATCTCCAAGAGATTCAGGAGGACATGGAACTCACACTGCATCAACAGCAGGAGGGAGTATTGTTAATCAGGCAAGCTTGCTAGGCATTGCTTCAGGGACAGCTCGAGGAGGCGTTCCTTCAGCACGTATCGCTGTGTACAAGATATGTTGGCACGGTGGCTGTTCAGATGCTGACATTCTTGCAGCATTCGATGATGCTATTGCTGATGGAGTTGATGTGATATCTATTTCAGTTGGAGACTTGGTGCCTTTAGACTACTTTCAGGATTCAATTGCTATTGGAGCTTTCCATGCAATGAAGCATGGTGTACTCACATCCAATGCTGCTGGTAATTCAGGTCCTGCATCGGAATCAGTCCTAAATTTTTCCCCTTGGGCACTTTCTGTGGCTGCTAGCACCATAGACAGAAAGTTTGTGAGCAAGGTTAAGTTAGGTAGTGGAGCAATATATGAGGTATGCCTGCACATCCCAATCAATATGCCATTGTCAGGATTAGTGGTTTAAAATTATTACTCAAATATAACATCCATTACATTGTAGGGAATCTCCATAAACACTTTCGATCTTAGCAATGCTACATATCCTATAATTTATGGCGGAGATGCACCAAACTTAACTGCAGAATATGATTGGGAATCTTCCAGGTACAAGAAGCACTGAAGATAGTGAATCTACAGTACTCTGATTTGGCTGTGCACCAAACTTAACAGCTTGTAGCGTACACATCTACATTAAAATGCAGATTGTGCGTGGATGGCTCTTTGAACAAGACTTTAGTGGAAGGAAAAATTGTTCTTTGTGATTCTACAGATTCTGGTGGAGCAATAGCTGCTGGTGCAATCGGCTCTATAACACAGAATGGTTTATTCAAAGATGTGGCCTTTTCCTATGCTTTACCACTTACTGTATTAAGCATGAGTGATGGAGCTGATATTTTAGAGTACCTGAAATCTAATAGGTAGCTCTAGATCTGCAATTATCTCTGTTTCATGCTCCTAATTTGCCGATAGAGATTAAGATGGCATTAATTGGATTGCATTTTTTGTGATATTTTCGATAGTGAACCAACTGCAACCATATTGAAAAGCATTGAATATAAGGATGAATTGGCCCCTTCTGTTGCCACATTTTCTTCAAGGGGTCCTAATCCACTAACAAGAGACATTATCAAGGTAAATTTTAGAGAATTCGTCCGTTTTCGTTTTTGTTCTTTATCACTGATTCTTCTATGAAATTTGATCATTTTTTTTAATCATATGCAGCCTGACATAACAGCCCCTGGAGTTGACATTTTAGCAGCATGGTCAGGAGCTAATACAGTGTCAGGATCGGAATCAGATAACAGACATGTTCCATATAACATAATCTCAGGAACATCAATGTCTTGCCCTCATGCTTCCGGGGCAGCAGCTTATGTCAAGTCTTTTCACCCAACATGGTCTCCTGATGCAGTTAAATCTGCTCTAATGACGACAGGTATATTGTCCATTCTCAAAATAGTACTGTAGATTCAGCATTCAAATATGTGAACCTCTGACAAAGGTGATTCTGATAATTCTTGTTTTTAATCTTGTTTTGCAGCTTATCCAATGAATCCAGACAAGAACACAGACGCAGAATTTGCTTACGGATCAGGTCACATAAATCCTGTTAAGGCAGCTGACCCTGGATTAGTATATGATGCTGGAGAGATTGATTATGTTAAATTTCTATGTGGGCAAGGGTACAGCAATAAACTACTACAACTTGTCACTGGAGATGATATTACATGCTCTCAAGAAATGAACGGAACTGTATGGGATCTGAATTACCCATCTTTTGCTCTATCAACCAAGTATAGGAAATCTATAACGCGAACCTTTCACAGAACTGTCACGAATGTTGGGTCGCCAAAACCTGTTTACAAGGCAATGGTAAATGCTCCACCAGGACTTAAAATTCAAGTTCAACCAGATATTCTAAAATTTCAGTCACTAGGGCAGCAGCAGAGCTTTGCTGTGACAGTTGAAGCTACATTGATTAAAACCTTAATCTCGGGTTCTTTGATTTGGGATGATGGAGAGCATCAAGTGAGAAGTCCTGTTGTTGCTCATTCTACCTATCCTTGATGAAGCTTTGCTATTGTACTGCAATTCTCTTGCAGATGAAATAAACTGTTAAACAGTTTTGTGGGTATTTAATGCAATACAATCTGTGTCTTGAAGTAGCCGATCGTCAGGAATCCAATTTGTATATTTGCATTGCTTCTGTCAAAAAGAATAAAAAAAAAAAAAATGAAGCTCTCACGTTCTTTTGAGCTGTTTTTATAGCTTTCTGTTACTCATCCTTAACCTAATTTAGTGGTGTGTGGAGTTCACTTTACTTTCCTGTCACCACCTGCTCCTCATTCTTCATTCCTCGACACAAAATTTTATAATCATCCTGACCTTTGATGATTTAGAGAACTAAGCTAATAATTGTTTGGTTCACGAAATATATCAAAAATAAAATAGCTATTCCATAAGGATTAGCTATTATTTGCTTTAGTTCAAATTTTATTATGGAACACCAATTCCATAAAATAACAATTCCATAATTTTTGAAGAATAACTATTCTTCCAAAAACTAAAGAATAAGTATTCTTTATCCCTATTTCCATTTTTACCCCTTTTATGTTTAAACTCTTTTAATGTTCATATTTTTACTTTCTCTTCTAATTTAATTTAACTCAAGTTTGACAATTATAATTATATAGAATTTATTTATTTATTTTATATATTCATATTTTTATGATTAAAATTTTTTTAAAAATATATGTGTTACCTTCAAAAATTTTTTAAAAAAATTATTATTTTTGTTTAGTTAACTAATTTTCACTTTGGCCTTTTTTTTTGTCGGTTGATGAGAAACCTACGGGCATTTTCTTGGAAAATGCAGGTACTTTGAAGTTTGGAGCTTCAAAAAAAATTATTTTAGTACCATTATTATTATTATTATTATTCACAGTTATATTGCTTCAACTGTGTTGGCGTAGCAGTAGTTTCAAAATTCATATCTCTAACTTGGACACCTAACTGTCAACATTGTGTAATGGATAAAATAATAGTATGCATTTTATTTTAATTACGATAATTAATAAGCATAATTTTATTTTTTAATAAAAGAGTGATATCATCTAAACATAAATGGACCGTATAATAGAAAGCAACACATATATGTATATGATTAAAATTTTTTAATCATAAAATACAAATATTTTTTATGATAAAATACAAACATATAAAATATATTTTTATGATTAAAAAATTTATTTATTTTATATATGTGCTAATTTTTTTAAACATTATATGTTTATTTTTTTTATATAAAACATGCTAAAATTTAATGAAATTCATTAATAAGGGTATCAATGTTATTATACTTAAATCAAAGTATGGAATGAGAATAGAATAGTAATTTTAGATCATGAACCAAAACATGGAATAGTAATTATTTAGGAATAGTTATTCTAGAAAATCTATTCTATTCCTTAAGAATCACAATTCTATTCCACATCTATTCCATTCTATGAACCAAACGTGACTTTAGTTTTTTATTAATTTGATCTTTCAACTTATTAAAGTTAGAACTATTATATAATGTCTCCCTCATCACAGCCTCACACAAATATCACCTTCCAAAATTCATATCACCCTCCTAATTGTTCAATTCCTTTTTAAACACTGTCGTATATATATTCAATGTAGCCCTCAAGCTTGCTAAATTGTCCTTAAGTTTTCTATTGGCACAATTGAGTCCGCATCTTTCCTTGACATTCCTTTTCCTTTACTTTAGTTCAACTTCATATTCTTTATTTTCTCCTAATTCATTTTGAGTGTCATCAAATTTAAACATTATCACTCCTTATCTAAGTACATACCACAGCTCGATCTCAAGCCCTAACTTAACCACATGCAATGTTCGATGTGTGCTTGAGGGTACAGCCATTACACTAATGGAGCAAAAAATGTGAAACGAAATTATAAAACAAAAATAAATTCAACTAACCTTTTTTTCTTTCCTTTTCACTATTGTTGAAAATAGAATAGAAATTGACTTAATGGTATTGCTTTCTCTAAGTTACCTAAACGTTAGACTTTTCATAACTATTTGAGATTTTAAGTGCAGAATTATAATCAAGTAAAAGAAATACAAATTAAAAAATTGGGTAAAAATGAACTAAATTAGTAAAATTAAGTAGACTCCAATACTTCTCTAAAAAAAAAAAAAGACTCCAACACGAGTGGTTTAATTCAAAAAAATTCATGGCATGTATACAACTAAAATTAAAATGAAGTTGCTAGTGAGGGAGTAGTCAAGTGGTAACTCTTCTTCATGAGCATCTTAAGGTGTAAGGTTCAATCCCTTTCATTGTCGATTTAAAGTGGATGACTGTCTCTATTGTGTAGTTCATCAAAGTATAGGTCATATGACCTCTATTAACCAAAAAAAAAAAAAAAACGAAGTTGGAGCAAATAAATAAAAAGTTGAAAAATTAATCCTTAAAATGATTTGAAAATTATATGATTACAAAAATTTTGTTTCAACTTTTGAAATTTCAATTTTATGATATTCATATGGATATTTAGTGGAAGTAGAGGGGGTTCATGGGCCATAGCCCCCATAAGCATTTACCTAGTTCGGCCCCAGAATAATTGTATCAATAACATTGTTATTATTATTATTATTTTTTTTTTTTTTGAAAAGCATCAATAACATTATTACTAACCAAACAAAACAGAATCGGAAGGATAGGTTTGTGATCTTGCAAACGGCAACTATGAGCGGAATTAACTAGAATGAAAGTTGAATATACTTGACTTTATTCCAAATTTGACATGCGGCAAGTGCATATATATTTTGCTAAATTTAATGTTAGTGTTTAAGTAATTTAAGGGCGGAAAAACACAAGGTCGAGTCTTGACTGCTTTACATGTTGTGTAGGTAATGACAGTACTTTTGTAACATTTTGCTAGAGTTAATTATCAACTTCTAGCCTAGAAAATGGCCGGCTGTATGAGGACGTTCCCTAAGGTGACGGGCTTATCGATGGTTTCAGAAAATTATAGAGCAAAATTCAAATTGAGTTGTGCATTTAGCTTCTATAAAGGCCATTCTTTACCCTTCATTTTTTGTGATAAAATTAATTGACACTTATAGTTCAAGAAATAAACTGTTGCTTTCATATTGTGACTTGCTTCAATGGCAAGCCAACATTCCCCACTTTCGTGGCTTCTGCTTATAAGCCTCACCTTTAGCCTTGTTATTGGCTGCCATGGCACATCCAGTGAAGATAGGAAGGCATTTACTCATATATTCATTTTTTTCCCTTTGCAAATATACCCGTGTAGCTTTTAGACCTTTTTTATTTCATTATTGTGCTGCCATTAATTCTTGAACATTAAAATCTGATTGATTCTTTTAGTTTTGTAAAAGCCATTTACATACCAAGTATCTTAAGTCTTGACATTTTGTGGATGCAGGCATATATTGTGTACATGGGTGACCGTCCAAAGGGTGATTTTTCTGCATCAGCGTTTCATACCAACATGCTACAAAATGCACTTGGAAGGTTCACATTAATTGTTATCGTACTTTAGATTTTCATTAATTTTACATGAAAAATTTAAGTTTTGCTAGTTTTTGGTATTGATAGCTAAATGTGGTGCATGCGTAGACTGGTTGTGTATATATTTCCTTTTTTTTTCAGTGTCCAGAGTTCATTGGCTCTTATTAAGCCGGTTTAACTCAGATAGAAATACAAGAGTGGCAAAGTGTAATACTACAAAGGAGCTAATAAAATAAATATTGAAACTTTTCATGACTCTAAGGGTATTAATTTCACATATCAGGGATGCATCAAATTTCTTGCTCCACAGCTACCACAGGAGCTTCAATGGTTTTGTCGCGAAGTTGACTGAAGCAGAGAAGCAGAAATTGGAAGGTGGGTGGGTTCTAACCACCCCTTTATTATTTATTTTGAAATAGAGAAAGAAGAAATATTCTAGTGAGTTTTGGCAATTTTTATTATTTTCAGATATGGAAGGTGTGGTGTCAGTGTTTCCTAATCTAAAGAAGAAGCTCCATACAACAAGGTCATGGGATTTCATGGGCTTCCGCTTGAATGTTAGGAGATCAACTCATGAAAGTGATATCATTATTGGAATGCTTGACTCAGGTATTTGGCCCGAGTCGCAAAGTTTTGATGATACAGGATTTGGTGCACCCCCAGCCAAATGGAAGGGCACTTGCCAAGGATCTTCCAATTTCACTTGCAACAAGTAAACTTTAAGCCTTACGTGCTATACATAACTTGCACAAGCAACTACTCTTATTTTGACATCTCCGTTTTTGTTCTTATAGCAAAGTAATTGGAGCTCGATATTACAAAAGTGATGGGGAAGTAGGACCCGGAGAAATTGCATCTCCAAGAGATTCAGAAGGACATGGAACTCACACAGCATCAACTGCAGGAGGGAGTGTTGTTAATCAGGCAAGCTTACTAGGCATTGGTTCAGGGACAGCTCGAGGAGGCGTTCCTTCAGCACGTATTGCTGTTTACAAGATATGTTGGTCTGATGGCTGTTCAGATGCTGACATTCTTGCAGCATTTGATGATGCTATTGCTGATGGAGTTGATGTAATATCGCTTTCAGTTGGAGGATGGCCTTTGGACTATTTTCAGGATCCAATTGCTATCGGAGCTTTCCATGCAATGAAGCACGGTGTACTCACATCCAATTCTGCTGGTAATTCAGGTCCTTTATCAGAATCAGTCGTAAATTTTGCACCTTGGGCTCTTTCCGTGGCTGCTAGCACCATAGACAGAAAGTTTGTGAGCAAGGTTAAGTTAGGCAATGGAGCAGTGTATGAGGTATGCCTGCATGTCTCAATCAATATGTCACTTTCAGGATTAGTGGTTAAACTATGACTCTAGACATTAACTTTCTTCACAATGTAGGGAATCTCCATAAACACATTTGATCTTGGCAATGCTACATATCCTATCATTTATGGTGGAGATGCACCAAACTTTACTGCAGGATATGATTGGGAATCTTCCAGGTACAAGGAGCTTGTTAAGATAGTGAATCTACAGTATTCTGATTTGGCTGTGCACCAAACTTAACAGCTTATAATGTATACATCTACATTAAAACGCAGATTGTGCGTGGGCGGCTCTTTGAACAAAACTTTAGTGGAAGGAAAAATTGTTCTTTGTGATGCTCCAGCTTCTGCTGGAGCAATAGCTGCTGGTGCAATCGGCTCTATAACTCAGAATGGTTTTTTCAAAGATGTGGCCTTTTCTTATGCTTTACCACTTACCGTATTAAGCATGAGTGATGGAGCTGATATTTTAGAGTACCTGAAATCTACTAGGTAGCTATACATCTGCAATTATCTTTGTTTCACACTCTTAATTTGCAGATAGAGATTAAGATGGCATTAACTGGGTTGCATTTTTCGTATATATTTTCGATAGTGAACCAACTGCAACTATATTGAAAAGCATTGAATATAAGGATGAATTGGCCCCTTCTGTTGCTACATTTTCTTCAAGGGGGCCTAATCCACTAACAAGAGACATTATCAAGGTAAATTTTAGAGAATTCATCTGTTTTTGTGCTTTTTTTTTTTTCTGTATCACTGTTTCTGCTATGCCTTCTGATCTTTTTTTCTTATACAATATGCAGCCCGACATAACAGCCCCTGGAGTGGACATTTTAGCAGCATGGTCAGAAGCTTCCACAGTGACAGGATCAGAATCAGATAACAGACATGTTCCATATAACATAATCTCTGGAACATCAATGTCTTGCCCCCACGCTTCCGGTGCAGCAGCTTATGTCAAGTCTTTTCGCCCAACATGGTCTCCTGATGCAATTAAATCTGCTCTAATGACGACAGGTATATTGTCTATTCACAAAAATAGTACTGTAGATTCAGCATTCGAATAAGTGAATCTCTGACGCGGTCACTCTGATAATTCTTGTTTGGCAGCTCATCCAATGAATCCTGACAAGAACGCAGATGCAGAATTTGCTTACGGATCAGGTCACATAAATCCTGTTAAGGCAGCTGATCCTGGATTAGTATATGATGCTGGAGAGATTGATTATGCTAAATTTCTATGTGGGAAAGGGTACAGCAATAAACTACTTCAACTTGTCACTGGAGATGATATTGCATGCTCTCAAGAAATGAATGGAACTGTATGGGATCTGAATTACCCATCTTTTGCTCTGTCAACCAAGTACGGGAAATCTATTACTCGAACCTTTCACAGAACTGTCACGAATGTTGGGTCGCCAAAATCTGTTTACAAGGCAATTGTAAATGCTCCACCAGGACTTAAAATTCAAGTTCAACCAGCTATTCTTTCGTTCCAGTCACTAGGGCAGCAGCAGAGCTTTGTTGTGACAGTTGAAGCTACATTGATTAAAACCATGATCTCTGGTTCTTTGGTTTGGGTTGATGGAGTACATCAAGTGAGAAGTCCTGTTGTTGCACATTCTACCTATCCTTGATGAAGCTTTGCTGTTGTACTGCAATTTCTGTTGCTGATGCAATGAACAATTAAACAGTTCTGTTGGTATTTAATACAATACAATCTGTGTTTTTGAAGTATATCCGGTCGTCAGGAATCCAATTTCTACATTTGCAACCCTTTTGTCTGAATTAAACATAAGATTTTCAATAGATTTGACTCTTTTTTGATACTAGCAAGCAAAAGTTTTACATTGATATGTACTAAACAAATAGGAAATCGTACAATTTTAGAAGGAAGTTAAAAACAAGCATTTTAATCATACATTCAATGCATGCCATCACATAAAAATACTATTTTCTTGAATCCTCCTACTGATTTGAAATGGGTTCTTCAAGTAGATCCTCAACAAATTCCTTAAACTTTAAGTGTTTTTTTTTTTCTAGCAATAGCTTTGTTCTTTGTCTCTGGGCCTTGGCAGCTCTCCCTTGTATCAAAATAATAATAATAATAATAATAAATGATAATTAATAATATTAATTTAATATATTTGCAGCCTCTTACACTTTGCATATGTTACCATTTTACTCCTTCAACTTATAATTGACTATTCTGACACCTCAACTTGTTAAAAATGTCACTTATAAATATTTTTCATTCAGTTCAGTATCAAAATAGTTTCATTTTAATTTATAAAAAAATATTTTGACACTTCAAATAGTTCGAAAAGTGCGATGAGTCCTGAGTTCAAGTGTTTAAAAGGAGGGTAACTGCATAGGGGATTACAAATGTATTAAACCAGCAACACCAGAATAATAATTCAATGAAAGCCACATTTCTGACTGAAATATTTTTATCATTAAGCACGTCATATTTACATCTAAGATATAATGTAAGCAGACCCATGACGATGAGAAATATTCATGTTTCGTTCCAATAAAACAAAAAAAAAAAAATGCATCCTTTTTTTATTTTATTTTAGGCATTGAAATACTAGCAAAATGAATAAAGGTTAATTTTGATTCATCAATTTTTTAACACTTTGAATGTTTGAAAAAAACAAAAAAACAATCATAGCCAATTGCTTGGGCTTTAGATCCGAGTATTAGAAAAAACCTTAGATGAGACCGCCGGAGACCTCCTCTGATAACCTCCATGTTCTCAAGCATCGCGATGACTATGTTGGCCACTCCGAGTTGTTCTCTGCCATGGTTTCCTCCAACACTGTCCAACTCAAACTGCGATTGGAAACAGCTTACCTGACGCAGTTGTTCCTCAACGCTGAACGTTTGCTTCTGTAGTGGCTTGAGAGACTTTGTTGCCCCATTCGTCACCTTCCATACCTAAACATGGAGCGTTTCAAGCAATTAAGATCAACTCTGATGTTTACAATAAACGGGTGGCCCTTTGTCAACACTCGTTAATTGCCAGGATTGTATTAAGTAAAGGGGCTCTCCATGGATCCTTTCTAAGCTAAAAGAAAAATTAACCTCCATTTGGAGCCTCAACTCTGATTGGCGACTTATCTCTTTGGGCAGAGGTTACTATTAGGTTTTATTATCCTCTGCAGCAGCTAAGGATTCAGTTTGGAATCGTGGTTCACTTTCCCTTAAACCTGGAATCCTTCGGTTGCAGCAATGGACTCCAGTTTCGACCCTTTCAGGGAAAAATCCACAACAACTCAGTTGTGGGTCAGATTATATAGACTGGCCCTGGGAATTTTGGGATCCTGTGATATTGGGTGATATCGGTCGGCATATCGGCATACCTTTTCGAATTGACAGAACTACTCTTGAAGGCGATCTTGGCCACTTCGCCCGTATTCTAATAGATGTTGATCTCGCCAATTCTCTTCCGTATCTTTTGATGTTGGATTGCAATGGTACTTTGCTGGATATTGACGTCGTTTATGAAAACATCCCGGAATTTTGTAAAGCATGCAACTCAATCGGACATGGAGCAGCTTCTTGCCTCTTGGTTAAAACTCAGGGTTTTCATTTAATTGTTTAACCTGATCAGAAGAAGGACGTTTCCAGAGGGCGATCCCAAACCCGTAAGGTCTGGCATCCTAAAATTGCAACCAGTGTTCCCATTGAAAATGCTTTTCAACAGCTTCATTCTATTGTTCACGTTTATGAGCAAACCAGGATTCCCGCTACTGACGTTGACGTTGTTCAGCATGGCGCTGATGATGTTGCTCTACGTCTGCATGATTCCCAGTATGCTGATGTTGAAGCAGCTCCAAGTAAGCAGGAGTCAGCTGCTGTTTCTTCCACTGAACATGCACAGAATAATGATAAGGGCTCAGATGTACAAGATGATGATGATGTTGACCTTTTATCTAGCTCTAATAATGACCCTATGCTCTCTCAAAATCAGGCTGCAGCGCGGGATGAGATGCAGGCAGTCATGAAACAGTCCTGGGCAGACCTCGCTGATAAAGAGGGTCCTTGGCAGGTCGCTTCCAATAAGAAAAAGAAGAAAGGAAAATCTTCTACAGCACCAATTCTTACAGGTGATAGACCTCACACAATGTCCGTTTCCAATATTTCTCAATGAACACTTTATATTGGAATTGCAAAGGGTTGGGAAATTCTAATACCCAACGTGCTCTTTTCAATTTTTGTCGTGCCAACAAGCCTTCTTTTGTATGCATTGTTGAGCCAATGGTAGTTTTTTGTTCTATTCCGAATGGATTTTGGCGTGCTTTAAACTTGTCTTTTGTTGCTGCTATTCTCATAGAATTTCCAAGTATGTGGTTGCTTGTTTCCAATGATATTGGTGCAGGGGATGTTCGTGTTTATTCCAGTTCTTCTCAGCATATAACTATCGAATGTCAAGTGAATATGAAATCGCAATTTATCACTTGTGTATATGCTCATTGTTAATTAGACTTAAATGCGGAAGCAATTAACATATATGATCCTAATAGAACAATCAAATTAACCAAAATATTAAATCATGGCATAATTATAAAAGTTACAGTAAAGGAAAACTTACTTGAAGAATCCATCACGAAAA